>VUJU01000243.1:0-135897 GCA_009835225.1 Aphis craccivora
TGAACTTATTCAGTTAAATTTTATATTGTTTTAACTTAGCTTTATATAGTTAATTATCATTATTTTACAGTTAAATTAATTTTATTTTTTTTATATATATATATATAGATGTAGCCTAAAAGTTTCTAGTAACAATGTAGTATGTACTATAATAATAATTTTAAATTTTATGTTTACATAGTACTAATAGCGTCTTGGTAAATATTTGTACAAATCAAAATACTAGTGCAATTTAATTATTATGACTTGAAAAAAAAATTAACTGAGTTAAGTTAATTTTATTTTCTATCTTAACTTTTAACTTATTTAGTTAATTTTTTTTTATTGTTAACTTTTAACTGTAACTGAAGGCAGTTTAATTGAATTAACTTAACTAGCCACAGTTAATTATTTTCATTAACTTGCCCACCTTTGCGTATTCCTAATAATAAAAAAAAAAAAATTAAAAATACCTTTAGAAATAGAAGTGACTGACCGTTTCTGCACATAATCGTTTTTTATCGTATACAATAATTCATTATTGAGTTCAAATTTAACACATCCATTAGGTACTGTGACCTACTCAATGATGAGATAAATTCAGCACCTACTATACAGCACGGCGACAACACTGGTTTATTATTATTATTATTATTGACTTCTACTGTCTGGTTGTATAAGTATTAACTCATATTTTGTTTTGTGAAATTGTGCTCATTATTATCTACTCGTAGAAATTTAATTATACAAATAAATAATTTATCAATATCTATCAGTACCTGCAAACATATAATTACGGCCGCTGTAGGTACTTAATAGAAATTTATAAATTTGAAATATTATTTTGTACCTATCGCATAATAGCATAAATATTTTAAAACTTTTTTATGATCCTTAAAAGTAATTTGAAAAAAAAAGAAAATTCGTGATCGTTAAACGATGATCATGATGACATACTAAAATATAAGTTATAGAACATAAATCCAAAGCATATAGAGTTAGGCACTTGATGTTTCATTACATTTTGTAGATTTTTAATGGTTTATTACTATATTATCATTTATATACTTATATGCGTATATAATTAAAATATTTTATAATTTGGTCTTCGTTTATTGATATTATAATTTACTTTTACATAATATATTATGTCCTTATTGTTATATTACATTTTTTTAATGATATTATTGAATACCTTTTTTCTTAAATCGCGGTATTGATCACATTTTTAAAAGCAAGTATATAATATTATAATAAAAATATTTAAAACTTTATTATTGTATAAAAATACATAATTTTAATATTAGAATCATAAATGCGTAGGTATATATTATTAATTATTAATGCAATAACTAAAACTTGTATGACATGCAAACACATAGGGTTAATGTCCATTGATACCAAATCAAAGATAATATAGTATACTATGCCGAGTGCTTATATTATTTACTTAGATTGTAAATAACTTAATCAGAAAAAAAATTAATATTAATACATACTTTTTGTAATTTTAACAACACTTTAAGCATTACCATAATAATAGATAAAAAGTCATATAACCGTTAAACCGTAGTTTGGTTATTATATATATTTTATGGTAAACAATTAAAAATGCATACATTATAGTAATTTAATATAGTGTTCATCGTGGACTATGACTATTATTAGGATTTCCTAGAAACAGTATGTTATATTGTTATATATAACAAGAGCAGTGACATAATTTTACACGTGACACCCTTAAAAGAATCAAGTAACTTGATATTTTCTGTCTAACACTGATAAATCATAACAACAATAAAAGCAAGTAATAATAAAAGGGAAGAACCCTCTTTTTTTTTTTTTTGATTATGAAAAGTAAAATAAAAACGTCAAGGAAGGGCTGTATTTCGAGTACTGCAGTCAAAACGGTATAGGTATTGTATTAATAGTCAAGTCCCTATAGTGCACTCTCTAATGACAACTCGACACATTAACTTTATTGGGTGCCAGCCAACCAACCGTTTCCTCAACCTTGGGGCACGCTGGAATATTATTTGTAATTTATTCATTCGCCATATCGCTATTATTTTATTATAGTGTGTTGTCTTATTATAATATAAACCCGCTATAACTGTTCATTATCACTTTTTTTTTTTTTTTGTTAACAAGTTACATCTCACATGACTTTCATCTGCAGAAATTAGGTGCACGTCAGTTTCTTTTTTAGAATAATGTGTAAAAGTGTGTAAGTACCACTCTACTGTACAGTATCTGTCGAGTGGGTCACTGCAACAATTGATGTGTTAAACTTAAATCCAACGATGTAATACTATCGTTTTATTCGAAAAACGGTTCTAAACGGTGACCATATATTCACTAACGATATTTCATGTTTTTCTTCTGACATATATACCTATTAAAGTCATTTAGAATAACTACATTCCGCTGTATGCTAATACACTGATCGACTGAAATTCGTTGTCCGATGGATTTATCATTCGCGGTGTGTCCATTTAACATTTTCCAGGCATTACGCTTGAAAGTTGAAATTGAAATTTTTAAATAGATTTTGCACGTAAACACTTACATTATTTCATACGGCGTTATAGAGTTCCCACTTTCCCAATACTCGCTGTCGGGAAGTCAGTTATAGGTATAGTTATCGAAAACACAAATTTCTGAATTTCATTGAACATTTAAACTCGCGTGTAAAATGAGACGTACAGACGATTGAGTGATTCACATAACATAATCACATATTCACCATGTTATACACTTCTACATAATATTTAACATCATTTATTAATATATGACTCTGTCATCCGATACGTTCGGTACGTCGATTCTAATATATCCAACTTACGACTCGAAGAAAGAAGAAGACTCGATTGTCGCGTCGTTGGAATTACGATATAAACCCGTTTTTCTCAATATAATAATAATATATTACATTTTAACGGTAAGATTTTAACGAAATTTCCGGTTTGTAACATCCGGGCCGTGAACGCCGAATTCGTTGTCTACGCGAGTATATTATAATATGCGCATAGAAGCAATGCCGTTTCATATATTTGTTTTGTATAGGTACGTTTAAAATTTTGAATATCGTAACAGTGTATGTGTACTCGAGCGTAATGCGACAAACTAAGCATTTGCATAAACATTGATGGATAATATTAAAAAATTAGTTTTCTTTCGCTGTTTAACCCCGATAAAATTTCAAAGTCTATTCCGAATTTCACTTCCACAGACGAAATTATGCTTATTTTGAAATCGTTTAATTCGGTGATGCATACCCAAAAGCTTTTAAATATTTTTTTCGTATGTGTTTTTTACACTGCAGTCGTCCACACAGCTTATTTAAATGTATCCCGAAACGTATTGATAGCAGAATGGATAATAATGTACCTTCTCAGTACCGATATTATGCATTGTACCCATGTCGTAATATTACATATTATTATAATATGCTATTGATTAATTATTGTTTAAGACATATTATACATAGGTACCTACTCTTTACTCATGAATAATACAATCATGATTGGTTATATTCTTATACATATACCTAATCGAATTCAAAATATTATATAATATATTATTATAATTTATAATAATTTAAACGGTAGTGATTCGTTTTTGTTTTAAATTTAGTATATGCATACATCATATGTTTATTTTTGTATCGAATTCTTAAAATCAAATATCTTAAAACAAAATGTCTAATCTTTTTACGTTATAACTACTGTTTTATTCTTTATATTTTTTTTTTACATAAAAAGAAGGTTTCTAATTAGTTTCCTATTGGGTGAAAATACCAAAATATTCTAGCAACAACCATATATTGTAGTATTTATAGAAGTTCCTAAACCGGCTGTGTTCATAATGAGCAATGATGAATAAGCTTATTGAAAAATTATATTTTTTATAATAACAATTTTGTAAATCATATTACTCTACACAAATTGTACAATAATAAATATATTACATTAAATCACTTTGCAGTTGAGAGTAATTTATATTTAAATTAATAAATTATATACCTAATTATTTCCTATAATATAATATAATAAGTATACACGAGTGTAGTGCAACGTTAATTTGTGGTTTTTATTTTTCATATAAAAATGTTCTGTTCAATTTATTATATTTTTGTCAATATTCCTTATTTTCAATAACAGTTCAATAACTCAAATGGTTTTAATTAAACGATTTCCGGCAAACTTTTAAATATTATTACACATCACGTTGCAGCGGACTGAGAAAAATTAAATGGGTCGAGGATTAGCTACGTCGAGGATAAAAACCGATATTATAACTACTATATTATAATCTATAATACGTATACATTTTTATTATAGCGTCGCAAACTGCTGCTGAAATGTAGTAAAATATTTAAGATGGAATATCTTTTATTTCGCACGATCTCCTCGATAAACTTCATGAAAACTGAACGTAACTATTCATAATATATTATTAACTATCATGAAAATCTAAAACTGTCTCGCGTTTTTTTCAATATGTATTTTATGCAATAGACGCGCGACCTGTAGAGCAACGAATTCATATTGTCATTTTTTATTTAATAATAAAATTATTTTATTAGATAGGTAGGTATTAAGTTTGAGCTGCCGGTTATGGTGACTGTCTAGTGTCTACTGTCTAGTGTATTTACTTAATAGCTGTAACGGCACTCGAGCATTGTTTTGATATTCAAAGCCAAATTCTAAGAAATAAGTACATTTTTATTTTGTTTTAAAGGCTTCCATAGGTCCACCAGATTTCTAAAGTTAATAAAGCATAGTATGCAACCGAGATTTCTTGGAGTATTTGTCTTTATCAACAAATTGTTCTTTAATTAATAAATTTTTGAAAATTTTTAATGTACCTATTTATATATTTTAATTTTAATTTTAAATATATTATAATATACGTCATAATAAATACACATATATATATATATATATATATATATATATATATGATTCACTTGAACGTAAAATAATAAAAGTAAACTTGTAAATTACTAAAACATACGTGAATATAATTTTATACTTAAAAATATGTGATAATCGATTAATTATTAATATAATCGTGGATACATAATATAACTGTTTTAATTATTAATATAGGTAAAGTAAATATGAATTTCCATTAAATATTCAATCAATTATGTAGTATTTAAATTGGAGGAGAGTACAAGGTAGATGAGTAGATTTATTTAGTGTGACTGTGATTATCATTGATACAAAAACTAATACGTTAAGACAACTCGTGAATATATTTATTCCATGTATCGCAACTGCTGTATTACAGAACCACGGTTGATGCTCGGTAGAATTTATTTCGTAATTAATATTGAATTCTACTTAAATATTTCCTCATCGAATAGATCTTTTTTGTTTATTTAATTTTTTTCAGTGTGAGAAAATTTTTTTAATTTTGAAGGTAGACTTAAAAGGGACAACATAAGTGCCTATAATCGCGCTGTAAACGTGTTGGGCAGTTGAGAAGGAATAATATGAGGGATGTACAGGTCGCCACGTTGTTTTAGTGTCGTGCACAGAAAAATTATTACTTATCACGTCGCATGAATTATTAAACGGGTAGAAGATTAGATATTATTATTATTATTATTTATTAACAAAATATTATATAGTATAAAATGATAATTTTGTATAATTTATTTGTATTATACAAATATTATTGCACATTGAATAAGTGCAAGTTCGTATGAGAGCTCATGAGTCTTAACTAAAGTAACTACAGGTTTTGTTTATACATTAATTAATTTATTTTAAAAACCAAGCTTAAAATATTTAACACTTAAAAATATAAAAAGGCTAGAATGTTATTGATAAAAAGTTAGATTATGAAATTTATAATTGAAGTGAATAATCTGAACAATTATTTTAAAAGCCAATCTGTTAAATTTAGTTTGGATATAATTTAATACTTTATATAGTTACGTAATTAATAGGACAGGTTGTTAGATATATTTTTACAAATATACAGAAAAAGAGATGTGGTGGATTTTTGTACTTTAGGTGCAATAATATTTTTAAATTCGCTTCCGGGGCAACAATTATAACAAATGGGTTTAAATAAGTTACATTTTACTAAGAAAGTAATTGTTGTTTTGTAAAAAAAGTTGTTTTGACTCGTAATTTCTTGTGCAAGTTTTTAACACTATAGTCACAGCTTTTGTTAAAGATTATTATGAGGATATTATATTTTATATAACTAGTAATTATTAATTAATTAAAATAACTTTTATTTGCTGCACCCCATGTAACTTTAGCATAACTCAGTGTTGAGTCTACCTTGTAGAATACTGAATAACAAGAGAGATTTAGTTTTAACGCGGAAGAGTAGAAATTTAAATTTTAAAATTTGGTTTTGCAATTAAAATCGGTTTTTCCAGAAAATGGAGGGGTTTGCAAATTCCGAAATTCGCGTTGCAAATTATTGCAACTGAGTTAAAAAATATTGGCGCTGGTTTGAAGTGTGCAGCATAAAATGGAAGTGCTAATTTCACTGAAGTATTTCAACAGGTTATTCATAAATTAATGGGAGGAATATATAAGGTGTGACAAAATCCGATAAGGTAGAAGAGGCTATGCATTTCCTACGTCGTTGAAGACTATGAACCAGGTTATTGGGTGGTTGTGGGAGGAAGGGTAGTTAAGTAAATATTTGTATACGGACACGTATTAGTTGAGAACGAGTTATTCAAGTACATAAGATAACAATAAATTGCGAACACGAGTATTGTTAACATAATACTAATTGTGAACGTCAATTTAATAAAAATGTTGCAGACGAAAATATTTCCTTTCACTGTTTTTTCAGGACTTAGAATACCTAACCTACCAAAAAATTTGGTAGGTGGAGTTAAAAATATATGTGTCTTGAGAGGGGGCAATCGTTATTATAAAAATTATTGCGTAAATATATATATATATATTTAAAATATTTTTATAGATTCTTGTGTCTTGTCATTATACGTATTAATAATTTTTGTAATAGATTTTACAGATTTTGTGTCAACAGAATATAATATAAATATATAATTTAAAATGGTACTCTATACTATAATTTCACCACTTGAATATTGCAATATTTTTTTGCCGATAATTGCCTCTTTTTCGACAGTTTTTTTTTTTTTTTTACTCGTTTTAAATTTCGTACAGTTACCAATCTGTACTTCATTATTAAGGCCTCAATAAATTGATATATATACCTAGGTATTAGGGTGACTGCGATGAAACATACCATTAAGTTTAGCACGAAAACCTTCATCATTGCAGTAAACTTATTTTAAAATTGAATTTTTAATACTAAAAATAAAAAAAATATATTTAAAATAAATACACGTTTTTCGAAATGTACAGTTTGAATTGATACTACCAATATATATACAAGATAATATATGTATCTATAAATTATACTAAATTTGTTTTATGTGCATCATCATATACAGTCATATAGTTTCCACTCCCCTTAAAAATTTAGACTTTTGGTGAAATTGACTCGTAATAAAATATTACAATTATTATTCCCGTATAAAATAATAACACGATGTGCGCATAATAATATTAATTTACTGGCGTTTCGGTAGTTCCGCTGCCGTGTCGAATCACGTCTCTGTGGGAGACTACTACACAAACACTATATTATTACCCGTTTATATAGGTATACCTACGTAATGCATGCGACATGTGCGTATTATAATAACGACTAAATATAACGTAGGTGCCTACCTATATAATAATAATATGATAAAAAAACAATATGCGTCTCGTGTGCCGCCACACGACTTATACTGTGCCGGGTGCGTATAAAATAGTGATGATGCCGAGGGAGAAGATCAACGGTGGCGGCGTCGATCGTCGGCGCGTAACCCGCGCGCGCGAGCGAAACGCGACGGACGGCGGTCGTGGATTGCACGTCTCCGCGTCGGGCGGACTACACAAATCTCTGTTCGCGTACAGACACGGCGTTTATAATATTATATCGTGTGTACGACGTATATACAAACTTAGGTGCTCGGCGGTGGTCGTCGTGCGATCGCACATGGGTGTACATGGCGCGGGAACCGGATCACGCCGCAGCATCCCGGCGCAAGAGGAAAAAGAGGCAAAATCGTGAACGATTTAAAAAAAAAAAAAAAAACGTTCAGGTCTTTTCGGGCCGGCTGCTATTTTTCTTTTATCATTTCTCCGCAGGCACCTTATGACTAATAAATATATACTCATGATATTTTATTTTATACTTATGTATTATTATTACATCGTACGTACTACTACCACGGCGGTGTGTAGTATTATATTTCCCGTACGCCGTCTCCGACCGGGTCATAAATCAGTGAGCTGCGGCGGCACACTGCACATTTTATGTAAGCACGTGTATGTGTGTGTGTTATGGTGCGAAGAGATGATATTGCGCGACCTACGATATTATATATATATATATATATATGTATATTATGTATACCGATGCACATTGCACAAGATGACTAGCAGCTTTTCGGGTGGGTAACCGCCACGTATAAATATTTTATATTTTCAGACATATATATATATATACGTACGTATAATTATTATGAGCACGCGTATTGTATATATGATATATATTATATACCTTCACGTTATGCGTGGCCCATGGGAACTGGACTCGGAGCGTTTGATTCGAATCCCAATCCATTTCGTGATATTCATTACAGGTTAGTCGACCGCCGCCACTATACACCTACCATGATACAGTGTTATCTATAACGCGAACAGTGTAATATACAATACGCGTACCCGTACGAATGTAATATATTACATTTATACGTATATAATGTACACGAGATGAGGTACGTCTTTCGGTCCATTAACGCCGCGCCATAATACGCGCGACGTCCGTTATTATATTATTGTATTTCCGATTCTTAATTCGTGCGGATTCGTACCTATATTATATGTGCATGGGTACCATACATCACGCCGCCGCCGATCGTCATTATATTATACAGGTAGAAAATATAACGCTTCGTATAGCCGTTTCCGATGCGTACACGATATATATATATATGTATGCAAACCTATTTAATAATCTTATGTGTGTTGAGTTTTGTGACTGCGCGTCGGCGCATGAATCGCAAAGTACGCCGCCGCTTTCTTCCGACATAAAATAATAAATATAGGTATCTTTGTGGGACTTGGCAGCCTTGATTAGCTTATATATCGCAATTATTGCCTACTTTCGCGTACGGTCTGACGGACGAATAATAACGATGACAACAATAATATCATAATATTTGCAAAAAAAAAAAAAACATAGGTACGAGCAGGTATCGCATGCCGCAACAGTGTGCTGCGAAAGGACAACGACGCGCCGTCGGCCGGTGCGATATGATAATATATAATGATATAATGCCATTACCGTTATAGAACAACGAACAAAACGATAATATTTTTAATCGCGGAATACACAATATTATATAGATGGGTAATTATCGCCGCAATCGTCTCGGTCGATTTCGAAAAATTATCCAATTTTTTTCTACACATTTTGTCCCTTGCAAATCGTTAGCTTTTTTCTCAAATGACAATCAGACTTTTTCTATGAAAGCTTCAACTTTCGTATAAAAACGAGAGGTAGCTGGTGGGTTGTTGTTTTTTGCTCAGCCGCGTACTTTGTGTACGATTTACCCTTATATGGACATATCGCCTCTCCATCACGGTTCTATTTATGTACCGCACCTGAAGTACTGAAATAGTATAAAAAAACGATATATCAAAAACATCGTCAGTATGAAAAATATTATACTCGGGGTTTTGAAATAAACATACCGTCTATTCCAAAATCGATTGTGGTTCGAAATAAAAGATATATTGTTATACCTAAATAATTATAGAACGGTTTTCTTCGGGATTGTACCCCATTGCTATATAACAATATTAAGCTTTGTTTCATTATATTATAATAATACTTAGGAGGATGTCAGCGCACTGTTCGTTTTTTCTCTCTGACCCATTCGTAACATAGTCAAAACACATTTACGGAGAATCGTTTTTCATGTTTTTTGAGTTATCTTAGAGTAAAATCACCCATTACAAAAACGATAGAGAATAATATTTTCAAGGGTATGACATATCGATTTGTCTAAATATTTTCTCAAAACAATTTAAACATCATTTAAATTTACAACATTTTTATCCTGAAAGTCGAATATAAAATCAAATAACAATAAAGAATATAAAACCGATGTGTCATACACTCAAAAATATTATCCTCTATAGGTTTTGTATTAGTTGATTTTAACCTAAGATAACTCAAAAATGATAAAAAAAAAAACGATTTCTGGTGAAAGAGGTTATCTATGTTGCGGGTGGGTCTGAGAGAGGAAACAAATATTGCGGCGACATCCTTTTAATTTGATTTTCAAATGCATACCTACGTATACAGTTCAAATGTTTGCACGTAGGATAATGATATTCGATAATACGCGACCGACTTTTTGTATAGCAACATCGTTGCAATAACAAAATAACCATATTTTCTACCCTCTTTTAACAACTAAAATGTGTCCCAGACAGCGGACGAAAGTATTATTATTGGGTCTCGCGTCTTTATTGTGATAAAGTTTATTTTCACGGTTACGTTTGAAAATTACATCGTTCTATTATGAACTAATAACAATATTCACGTATTATAATTGTTTTTGTTTTTCACGCTGCACAGCCCGCGGAACATTGAGAACTTAGCAACAGCGACTATATTATAAACCCCGGGTGGCAGTAAACTACCAAAACAGTCCCTCTTTACCCTCTTTCAGACGAATGAAACACGATCGCACGAGTAAATACCCCTTTTAGAATATGATGAGTACCTACATTAAAATATTAAATTAATTTTATTTGAATAATACAAAAATGAGCGATAAAGGCTTACGCTATAAATAATATCAATAATAATAAAAATTGCGAATATCAGTCATTATTATATAAGTATACATAAATAATAATATAATGGGGTGTGCTGTAAGATAATATCGACTTTCGTGGTCCCTTTTTTACGAATGGAATATGGACCATTACCTATTACCTATATTATTATTATTTGACTTTATTTTGAAGACTTACAAATTACAATCTATACATTTTGTTCGACAAGTAGGTAATATAAATAATTAATAGATATTTGATAGGTTATATACATGAGGAGAAAATCACACATTTGTGACATCTTCGAATAATAATATTAAATACTAATTAAGCTATGTTAATAAGTCGCGGCACCAATTCCTTTTGAAGCAGCTTGTTGGGTTACCAGGAAGTGTTAATGAGGCTAATTTATTGATTAGTTGTTTGGGTTGGCTATATTATATCCTAGGTTATCACTGTTATTCTAATGGCCTTTGATCCAAACCTAATGATACCTATTTGCGTTTTATGTAAATGAATATTATATTGCGTAGATGATGAATGGGGAATACGCATTTAAAATAATAATAATAAGGATCACATTTTAAATCAACGTCAAAATTCTGTTGTAAATAACAACACGACATAGGTATTTACATATTTTTTTTAAATTGTGCGTGTTCGTGTGTGAAGGAATATCATTTCTCGTTATACCTTTCACGCGTTTACCAAAAATAATATAAACTAGAAAGTAATAAAATGGCACAAAACGGTTGTACAACAAAAACATATTCTATAGACAATATCGAAGTAAAACGATTAGTGTTAAGAAAATAGTAAACATATATGGATATAGTAAACAGATACAGACAGTGCAGGTTTTGAAAATAAAAATAAGAGAAGTCGGCCAAGGACTATATATATTCCTCTACGGGAGTTTAAGTATATGTCGGGTGTTAATATATAATATACAGTTCATGGGTGTATTTCAATTAACTTTAGTGAAAATAAACTGCAAAGACTAATTAATTATATATTATTACATTGTTAAATGATAAAACGGTGGTCGTCGGATGTCGACTAATTGATGGTCTTCACAGCATACATCACAAAAATCATTTACTCCATTCAAACGTGTTTCAACTAAGCCACATTACGTACCTACCTATACCGTCGAATATTCTTAGCGATTCAAAGCAGGTAGCGGTGAGATCATTAGGAAACACGAATTTCAGATTTTTAATACACTCATCGTTAGACTTTCATCTGTCCACGGTCAAGTACAGTTTTAATATCAACGCGCTTTGATTTGTTTCGATGGCTAAGCTACTTACGCAGTGACGTTAAAACATTCACGAATAGAAAAACACGCGACGTATAGATAGGTAATGAAAATTATGCTCGTCACAAAAAAAAAACAATTATAAAATAATATCTAATAAAGGTGCCTATGTAACGTATTGCTCGGGAAAAACAAGTTCAAAGGAACAGGTTATATTTTGTTTGAATGGGAAACATTTCTGGAATACATTTATTATTATTATTATTAGGTGAATTATGAATATTATATTTCATGTTAGTTTTTTTTTATCGAATTTAAAATGAAATTGATATCTTTATTGTTTTGTTTTTTTTTTCATATTATACTTTAACTCAATAGTTCAATAGTTTGTCTGCAGTGTGTGGATTTCGTTACTTAACACCTATGTCTTTAAGATTGTTTTTCAACTTATTTTAATTATAAATAAAGATCGACTATAACGACTTTACTCATTACTTATTTGAGTTATATTAAAGATTTTTTTTTTTGCATAAAGTAAAAATTCAATTCTTCAGGACTAAAATATATAACAGGTAATTTCTATATACATAAGTATTATTATAGGCAACTTCTTAATCTGCCTCGTCGAGTATTAAATAGCGTTGAAACCATCATAATTAAAACTTATCGCCCGGTGGTATTTGAACATTCAACATTCAGAACTTGCGTGACAAACAATTTTGGAGAATATAGTGGATTTCGTTATTAATTATACTAATTCTCTCAGTTAGAGCCCAGTTTGGTTCTATGTTAATTAAGATAGATACACAATACGGAATCGTATTTTATGACACGGAAACATAGCCGAGTTCTACGAATGCGAATCATCCTGGTTATTTGACCAACAATAGGGTTTAGCGCTGCCAAAATTCTAAATTTTAATGAGATTTGTGTTTTTCAGCACTTTATTGACTCGGATGTTATTTAGAGTTTTAGTACAAAAACGAGTGTTCAAATTTTCTTATAGTAGTTTAATGGTAAATATAATGTATGCTATTTAGGACAATTTATTTTTTAGCATCAATATTTTTACATTATAATTTATAAATAACAGTATATTCCATTTTAATTTCAAAAAACCACAATTATTAAGTTTTGGAAGTATCTAAATGTTTTAATTTTTATATGTACCTAATTTACTCATTTTTGTAAAATAAATATAAATAATTTGTAATTTGTATAATATTTATTTAAAACGCTCACACCAAATAATAGATTTTGGTCGATGAAATTGTATGACTATATTGTGCCTATTAGTGTGCAGATTGAAAACGTGGTTGTGCTTAAATAAGATCCAATAAGTTGATGTGAAGGGCTGACGCACTATTGCATAATTATAAAAAATTGCTATACAAATGAATTATAATATGTATTATCGAAAGATTCACAACAATAAATAAGTGAAACTGGATTTTATTTTAAATATATTTTATTTCACATCAAATAATCTAGTGTATAACTTTATATGTTTTATATTACCATAGTATAATATTATATATCACCATTAATGTATCATTTTGGTTTTTAAGTATAAAATATTTAAGATTTACTTACTCAATTTTTTGATGTTTAAGAATCGTACTTAATAAAATTACCCTTACAATGAGTGTTGTATTGACGTGATGGTAAAATCTTTAAAAAAGAAATGATTAGAGGATAAAAAAGTATTTCTCAATTTCTATCCATAAAACTTATAATTTAACACGTAGGTATAAATGTAATACCAATACCAATTGTATGATTTCAAACGGTTAATATTATTATTCTACACAATCAGGAAGCATAGATAAATTATTTAAAAGTTTACATACGAAATGTATGGAGGTACCTATACAAATAACATTTGTTACACAACTATTTCATATAGTTACAGTTACCCGTTACTTATACTTACATAGGTACTTACTAAGTTAGCTCGTGAGTTTTAATATACGTAGATATCTCCACTCATTCACAGCGGAGTATTATGATTTATTATAATTTGTAATATTTCATACTTTGCCAGTGGCGCGTATGTAAGTTGTATCCTTTTGACTGGTCATTTTTCACGCGGAAGATAATCCGGATTATCGAATGTAGTGCATATTATAACCAGTTGCAAAGTGTACGTGTAAGCAGGATTTATCTGTGAGGAACTTAATTCGAGTAATAAAATAGACGATTAATTATAATCGTATATTATTATATTGTATTATTATTATACACGGTGTTCAAACGAGTGTGAATTATTATAACAATATAATATATTACATACCTGCAGGCGCTATAAGCTCAACGATATCTATTATTTATTTGTTTTTAATTCCGCGACGAAATATGTATACCTATGCAGCCGAAGAAAAAGAAACCGCTTTAATTCTGCAGCAGAGTGATGTATTTTTTAATTGAATAACATTTTTCGAGAAAACATTCAATAATTACGTCTACAATTTATATGGGTTCGTACTTAATTAATTTAAATCATTCAAGAAATGTCCTAATATATTACTTATGTCTTATACATATGATTCCTGAACGAACCAAATGAACATTTATTAAAAGTAGTTAAAGATTGTGCTTATTAACAATAATTCGTTTTTTATGTTATTCATGTTAAAATAATATACACTATAGGAAGAAGGAAAAGTAGGTAATAGGTTTAAGGTTAATTCAAATCGCTTTTAAAAGATGTTTTTTACATTACTTGTTCGTTTAATATCTATTTTACCAAATAACTTAAAAACGCTTTTAAAGACACAACTATTAAATCAAATGACTATCTATGAATACCATACAGATATGAAATATTCAACGTATTAATTAATGATCATCAAAATCTGAACAACTTAAATATTATAAATTTATTTAATTTTATTCAACTAGAATTATTTAGCATAATTTTGCATACTCTGAAAGTTTGCATAATACGTATTTAAACAGTTATTAACATATTTATTGTTTTTTTTATTTTCGCTAGGTACATATGTATGATAATGTGGGTACCTATACTATAAAATTATTTTTTATAGTATTTACGAATAAGATGGTTACGCTATTATATAATATACAATGTACGAAATTGGATTTCGGTAAATATACTCAAGCGTTATAAAATTGTTCACTTGAAATAATTGTTCAATAATAATATATTATACCTACGTATTTGTCCTACTTACTACCGATACGACAAATTATTGTGGACTTAATATAATACGTATACTATTGTAGTTATTACTTATTGACATTTTGTACCCTGGTTACAAATAATAGTAGTGGAAAGTTAGTTATATATTATTGAGTAAGACGCTCACTTTACCGATTTTATGATTGGGTACACAATTAATTTTTTTTTTTTTTCAAACAAATGTTCAGTACAAATGTTTTATATTTTCCTTGTTACTTACTTTATCTATGTCATTTAGCTTGTTATTCATTAATACATTGATGAGTACAACGTAAAATGCAAGTACTCGTTGGAATGTTGAATTAAAAATAATAATCGGTTTAGTTGTGAAAAATAAAATATAAAGTACCTGCCGCTGCATGGAACTATAAAAATCGTTATTATTATATTACGATGCTAAATACCTACCTAGTGTAATACGGGGAACGAGTTATTATGATTTAACTGCGAGTTTTTAAACATTCATTAATGATATCGATTTAAAAACTTACTAAATAGTAGGTTTTTTTTAAATTGTATTATTCCTCGAAGGCGCTACAGTAACAATCAAGAGTATTGTAAAACAACACGACCAACTTATTTAAGATCTATTTTTAGTTTCCTCTTATAAAAAATAAAAATCGTCTACTATAATTTAACTTTTTTGCAGAGTAACATATAATCATTGAACGTATTTTAGAAGAGCATAAGTAAATTAAAATACGTGTGAATTTACTCCCGATCTACTGATCTGTGTATTTTTAACGAACATTATCTATGTAGTGTTGTGTCTCCATATCGATTATTATCGGTTGGTTTAAAGCTGTTGTATGTCAGCGACCCGAAATTATTTTGCGTTATTTTTACGATTCTATATTTCCACACCGTTGTCGCTCGTGTATAATATTTAGATTCGATTATATTGGTCTCAAAGTAAGTGCTACATTTGCATTACTACTCGATTTACGCCACTGTTGAAATTAGACAATCGGCTAAACGTTAACAATTCTCCAATGCTTTGTGTACATGGCCTCTAGCTATTATCTGCATATACCTATGTAATGTATATTATGTTTGTTGTTCAAAACTTCAAACAGTTCAAACACGAAAACAAAATTCACTAACAGATAAACGTATATGTATATACAATAACATACGTACAAAACGTCAAATGTTATTTACAAAACGTAAATAACATACAATATTGATTGAATTACATTGTAGTATTACACAAATATAATAATTATAATGGAAAATATATTTGCTTACACTCTGGAAGTTGACTATGATTTGACTCACATTCGCACATACATAGGTACTTTTCAAATAAAATGTATGTTTTTTCGAATTAAGTAAAAACGCAAAACTATATCGGTCTATGATTATGTAAGGGCTTCAATAGAAAAATGATACGCTTACGCGAAGGATATTTTATAAAAACGAGGACGAAAACGTTTAATACCTATCTTATGTCGTTTATTTTACTAAATTTGCTTGGACATTGGGCGTTACCGAATTGATTATAGTGCCTATTAAGTACTTTTCACGGTTTAATTACCTACTTTCAAAATAGCTATAACAATTAAAGGACACTATTTAATATAATTATATACATAATATATCATATAGTGTATGTCGTAGGTATATGAGTTATATATTGCACATCGATTGTGAAAATATAATTAAAATGTTTATGTAGGTATATTGTCATTTGGCAACGGCGGACACGCGTCGTACAATTAATAATATTCTATTTTTACCGCCGTTTATCTCACTCTTGTGTCTCTGCGTCTGCACAATATAATATGAATATTATATTATTACCATTACAATATTATATAGGTATACCGTACCAATTACCATAGTGCGTTGCCGTTACAAGGCGGACGTTTACGTAGTATATATAAAGCACGACTGCAGCATTAAGTACCTATATTACGACGTTGCCAAAACGATTGTTGCTAGTCGTAAATGACGTATTAGTCGTCTATTGATTTTGTCGAGTTCGAGAAAATATAGATTGTACAGAAACGCTAACATTCGAACACTAAGCGTAGGTAGGTGCAACATAATATGGATATATTAAAATAGAACTTAAATAAAAGTTAGCGATCGAAAGCGACGATCGCCGCTAGTCCCTATGCGTCGTATGTCAACCATATGTCTACTATACTTATAAAATGTACCTATAAAGTCGCGGGCGCGAGTCCGATTGTACTTATTGTCTACGTATGTATAGTGACTGTATAATAGTGGTACGCGCGGTAGCGTACCTATAACGGTAAAATTAAAAAAAAAAAAAAAACCAAACGAAACTAAAAGAATGAAAGATACGCGGTGAGGGAGAGAAAATAATATATAATATGTCCGCCCGTGAAAACGTTCGAAAAAAAAAAACATATGTGGACCTAACCAGTTTCGCCGGAGTCGAGACCGAAACGCGCGCGACAGATACATCGTCGATTAATCCTACGCGCATTATAATATTATTATGTATACCTACCATATTATATTATTATTATTATACTACCGATGGGCTAAGTGCAGTGCACAAACAGTGACAATACTGCTTCCCATCTTACGGAAACTCGTGAATCTGTAAGTATACGGCTAACGGGTTTTCGGCGGATATAATATAATGTCTTCTTGTTGTTCTTTTGTGCGAGCACAAAACGTCACTTATAATAATGTAATGATCAATAAGTGTCGTCGGCAATAAAAAAAATCTTTAAAAAATCGTTTAGAATGCGTTAAAATAAATAATATTTTAAATTGTCCAAAAAAAAAAAACACGTATTTGCCTCCCAAAGTCAAAAAGGTTGATCATTTTTATTCGAGTCGCCTTTCGACGTACTTGTTCTAAAATGTTATCGTAAACGAAAGGGATCTAGAGGTATAGTCTCTCACCAATGGGCAGGTAAGAAAATATGCATCATTAAGTGGGGACCAGCACAGACAACCATAACCGTAATAGTATGTATTTATGTATAAAATAGTATTGCATATAATGTTGTAATGGTCGAAAAAATTATATTAACATTATTAATATATAATAAACGATTCGAAAAAGTTAAATATTATGTATTAATTTACCAAATAATTCTTATTATTACTTAATTATATTATTATGTTTAATGTGTATTATTTGTACACTATAAATGTATTTATTATATTCTATTAGATATATTTTAAAAACAGAGATGGGTGAGATACTTAAAAATTGATATCATGATACTAGATATTAGATATACTTATAGTAACGCGTCATCGTGACACTATAACGAATAAAGATACTCGATATTTAAGAAAATTTCATTATTCATCTAAATGCTTGATACCTAAAGTTTAAACGATTATTGAATAATATTCGATCATTTTTCCTTACATGGAACCATAATGCCTTTTATTTTCACGGTTAAAATGCAATTAAAAATAGTTAACTATTTGAAATTAATAAATGAATCAATTTACCACAACAATCAAGTCAGTACCTAACTAAGTATAAACACAAAAATGTATATATTATGTAAAAATAAATAAATACAATTAATGAATATTAATAATTATTAATTAACATGAAACAATAATCACAGCAATACAGCATTGAATTATATTAATTATATATAGACTTTATTTGTTCAATTACAGTGAAAGTACGAAATATTGAGATCAAAGTGACAATTTTTGGACATTGTATATGTGTCACATACAAAACTAAAGATAGCTTTTAATATGTATAGTATATAATAATATTTATTAAATTACATAATATAGTTAAAATAATGTATTATATATGCATCATGTAAACACTATTTTTTTTTTTGTAGAATATTGTATTTATCATAACCTTTATTAATACAGCCGTCAGTAGTGTCAGTAATAATAAGTTAACGGGTTATATTAATATTGAATTATATTAGATTATGAAAATTGAATATTATAAATTATATTAATCATGTATGCTATAATGAAATAAAATAAGCTCAAAACTACAAAATATTACTAACGCAATGTGTACAAATAAAAAAAAAATGTCGGGGATACAATACTCATATCAGTCATATCCCTCACTGTAGTTGAGTAATACTTAGAAAGAATAATGTTTGCGTAACTGTAGGCTTCAATGAAGTTTGTGTCTGATCATCAGATTTTGTAAATTCGTCAACTTTGATTATTTATTTATTTTTAAAACAAATAAAACTGCAGCAGCTGTGACCATTGGTATAGTAACTTAAATTATTATAACATATAATACCTACATTAAGATACATGCATAATTATAACGCAATAAAATTGTTTAAAACGTGATTAGATTTTAGAAATTACACTGTATCTATTTGGATCCATACTGAAAATTTTATGTTGACATATTTTAAAGCGGAGAATTTCTACTCGCCCTGTCTGGTAATTATGGCGTTCAGTAAGGATACACTTGACGGCCAGTTGAACACTGTAGGTTGGACATTTGGGTGGCGGCTCTCTCTATTATAATTAAATGTTGATGAATGATTGATGTATGTCCTATTCTGCAGAGGTGGTTCCGACTATTTCTTGTCTTCTGGAACTATCTAACAGGGAGGCCAAAAGAGTATTGACATTTTAATTTCATTGAGTTTTGTAGACTCATTTGTACAATCTTGTCGACTCAAAATGGATGGGGTTTACACATTTTTTTTTTTATGTCTGAGTAATATACTTTTTTTATTTTGCTAAAGCTATGGATGTGAAGGAACCGAAGAAAGCTCCCTCCTTGCACCTTGCACTTGCAAAAATTTTAACTGTGTTCAGCTGCTTATTACAAATAACTAGGGTGGTTTTTAATTTGTAAAAATAACTAAATAACTGTATTTCTTTAATGTAATTTTAAAATTTAATAACATCAATAGACGAATTATTACAATTCAGAACCTGTGGAGACTATTTTTTTGGTTTATCTGCCTCTGACATATCTCTGATTTTCTATATTAATCAAGTGGTTTAAATATTTGATCATATTATACCTTCAAATTTATTAAATTCAATAAGGAATACCATAGTCCTCATTAAGTCGTAGGTTGCTGTTCTGTCTATTGATAAAATTCCTATAAGACCGAGTTTATAGGACATATTATTTATTAATGGTAATTTATCAAACATAAGAACGCATAAAAATAGCTCTCTGAAAATATATACCTACTAAGATACAATAACACTGACCATAATAATATCTTATTAGTTATTACTTATTATAATACTTTTTTTCTAGTTTTTCTATTTTGTTTTATCGTAGTTTAACAATAATTCCTTTTCTGCTTTTTAGCAAAGATTACAATAGCAAATTATTCATTTTTGGCGATTATTAAAATCTTCTAAGACATCGCTAGAATTTTCACAAAGTAGGTATGTACTTTGGAATATTTTTAAATATCTAAACAAAAATATATAATTAATTTAGTTTACCTACATAAATAATACCATATTTCATTATATAAATAGGTATAATATTATATTACAACATTAAACATACATTATATGCCTAAAATAATAGGATTAATTTTAATTAATAATAGTTATAATTAATATTATTGCATAAAAAGATTAAAAAAAAATTGTTTTTTCCTTTAACTCAGTTTTAAAATACATATTTTATAATAATAATAACAATAAGTAAATAATTTAAAGTTTAATAATCAATTTTTTTTTTATAAAAGTTGGTATTATAAATGGAATTTTTAACTTTTTTTTTCATTGTATTTTTTTTTTAATTACCTATACTCTATTTAATATCAATGATTTGATTTTACCTTCAGTTTTATTTTTCTCTTATATTTGTGTAATGAACTTAAAAATAGTAGGATATAAATAAAATTGTGCTTACCTGTTAAATTTTACGTTCAGACATAGAAAATATGTTTCTGTCTATTCTAAGAGACATAACCTGAATTAAACAAAAATTTTAATAAAAAAAAGATAAAAGAATGCTATTAATTTATTGTGAAAATGAATATGTTAATACATTAATGTGTATTTATTTTGTTTTTGTATAATATGTGATATATAGGTTCATTTTAATATTATAAAACTATTTTAATTTAATAAATCTAAAACACTAGGAAATTTTAAAAATATCTAAAGCTTGTATAAAGACAAATCACCCTCTTTTAAAACATAGATGAAAAGTGAAATTGAAGTTTTTTCGTAATCATAAAATATTGTTAAACACTTTGATTTTTCAAAGACTGAAAATAAAATTTACAGCTATTACCTAAAGTCATATAAATCAGTTTAATATTTCACAAATCTTAGGACAGAATGTAAAATTTTAAGTCAGTAACAAAATTAATTAATGGGTACAACTGTCCCGCAAGCATCAATAGTATAATACCAAAAATTCAAAATTAACCTTTTGGAGATTTGGGAATGATGTAATTAGTATTGATGAGGCACTTGGAATACACTTGTATAATTTCAATTTAACAACTATTTAGTTCTTGTTGATATGAGTAAAGGATTCCCAGACGTCTTGTCATAGATATCAATTGAATTGATAAAGGGGTTTTAAGAATATTTGTTTTAAAATCAGAGAGTTATTGATTTTCTTCAACTAAATATTTTCATGATAGATATAGCTAAAAATTTTTATAATACAAGAGTGGTTGTCAGTTGGAATTTGAAATAAAACATACAATACATAGATTTCATTGTATAATATAATAACTAGGTACCTAGTTTAAAATGTAATAAGTTAAAATATATATATTAAGAGTTTTTAAAGTTAAAATACTGATGTATTTAATAACATTTTTAAGAAAGTAATAAATTGTATTTCCAGTGATAACGAAACAATAGAATTTTTATATTATTTTTTGTACTACATTATTGGAAAATAAAACATCCAAGGACTCAGAACCGACAACTTATGAGTATAATAGTTAGTGTTGTTTAAATTTATTCGTAACTATGCTTTGATTTAAATATATTTATAGGTAGTCTACAGATATAAATAAAAACCTCAAAAAAAAACTGGTCATTTTTCCATACCTTTTTTTATTCCTTCATTTTGGTTCATTATAATTCTGTTTAAATTAATTTAAATTTTAATAATTGTACGTATAATTCATAGATGTCTATACTAGAAACAGTGTTTTGTATAATTAAGCACACTATAAAAATATAAAACAATTTTAATTAATATACCAACTACCAGTTGGTTGTTAGTTCTTAACAAAGTCTGTAGTAGGTATCTTAATAAAAATGGAGGACTTTTTATCTGATTTTGAGTATAATTAACTCTGTAAAATTTAACTATTATTTCCAGTGTCGGCCTGGCCATGGCCGCTAGGCCGCAAACGCGTCCGGGGCCCTCGGCCGTATTTGTGTTGGGGGGCCCCCCGATCGTAGTGATCGTTACTGATATAAAGAAAATCAAATGTACAATTAATTTTGAATTTGAATCACATTAAAAAAAATATTAAGCTGTATAATGTGAGAAGNTATTATTTATATTATGTAATATGTAAAAATTTTTTTTAAATAATAAATTATTAATCTAATTTAAATCTTAACCTAATGAATGGTTAATTTTATACATGGTACCTTTAAAAAATTATAATATTTTACACTACTTATAAGTACATTTTTAATAATTTTATGAAAAAACATTTTTGGGGGCTCTTCTGAAGAAATGCATCCGGGGCCCTTAAGGTACCAGGCCGACACTGATTATTTCTCTTAATCTAATCCAAATCTAACTTAACTTGTTTATACCTTGTATTTATTTATAGATTATACTATGTGATGTGGACATCAATTTGATTTTAAGCTATCTGATAAATGACAATGATTCAAAAGTATGTATTCTTATCATAATTAACGTAAATTTCAATCATAATAATCTATATGTACCATAAATTAATGATGATTAATTTAATTTAATGTTTTTTTTTTTTTTTTTTTTTTTTTAATTCTTTAATTCAAGTAGGTATTTTAAATGAATCTAGACGTTTGAAAACTGAAATTTGACTATGTTTGCCTTATCAAAACTAGCATATTTTGAATGTAACGAATTTCAAAAGTATTGGTATAACAATAACACTACACCAAATAATGTAATTAAAATTGTTATCCATCCTTGTTGTGAAACTTTAATACTATACTTAATGGGACGAAAAAAAATGAACGTAAGTTGTATACCTACAGCTAAGGTGTGTTCCACAGCTGCAGACGTTGGACATTTAGATTGCTTAGAAGTGGCTCACAGATTAGGGTTTTCATGGAATAAAGATGTTTGCATGAATGCTGCAAAAAATGGTGATTTAGATTGTCTAAAATTCGCCCACGAAAATGGGTGTCCATGGGGTAAAGATTTGCAAATTGGCCGCGAGTAGTGGAGAACTGAAGTGTTTAATGTATGCTCATGGTAATGGTTGTCCGTGGACTATTAATACATGTATCGCGGCTGCAATAAATGGCAATCTGGAATGCTTAAGGTATGCACACGAAAACGGTTGTGGGACAAAAAAACACGAATTATGGCTGCCACTAATGGACATTTAAATATTTTGATGTACGCCCATGAAAATGGTTGTCCGTGGAATGAATGCATTACTTTTTGGGATACTATAAGTGGAAATTTAGATTTTTTAATTTATGCTCGGTGTGTGCAAACCTTACGACGTTTAAATAGTATGACATCGCATTATAATATACAAAACATATTATAGGTATCACGCAACATCAGACATTTTAAATATTATTTTAATCGTTTTACTTTGTCTTTGTTTTTTCGATTAGTATTACTTTGCTTTAAAGTATAGGTATTAACCTAGGTATTAAGTCCTACATTGCTTAACATTACCCAAGTATAGTTTTAAAAAGTTTTAAACAGTTATATATAGTTTATAGTTATATTTTAAGTGTTTACTATTACCTATATATTTCACATAGCATTATCAACCACATAATGAGCAGAACGGCAACTATATTATAATGGTTTTTTATTAAGACACGATGCAACAGGAACATTTAAATATTAATAAAAAATAACATTAAAAATGTAATAAGCGGTTTCTTGAAAGTTTTTTTTACTGGAAATTAAAAAAAAAGAATGATTTTAGAGACAAGTAGTAGGTATGTACATTTTTATATTAATACTTAAATTTTGACAATATTGGATATTCACGTCATGTAAAATATTAATTTGTACTTGAATGTTTTCTATTTTTTTTAACTTAATTTATTAAAATTCAAAAAAACATCATAGAAGTAACTTAAAACGTTCTTCTGTAACTTAATATAACTTTTTATATTTTAAATATTATTTTAAATAACATTTTTAAAACAGTTAGCTTGACTTCAAGTTATTTATTAGAAATTTAAAATACTCAAAAATATTATAACGATATACGGTACGGAACGCATTTTTTACAATATAACTCCATTATAATAACACGTTACTTTAATTACATTACAACCCAATACTGATAATACGTTCCTTTGATTTTAAAATAGTATATGAAAGTGCCTTTCGATTATTTTTTAATATCTTAAAAAAATATGGAGTAATTATTTTAGTTTTCAAAAAAAATTAAACCAATATTGTAAAATATTGACATTTATAAATCGTAACATACTTGAAATAGTTATTTATTCATATTATATTATGGTTGAATTTTTAATAAGCATTTAGGTATTGTTGTATAGTAAAAATGTTAACCGTTTTGAATATTCGGTACTTTCGTTTCGCGGTCATGCCAGTAAGTATGTGAAACCACTATTAAGCGCTATGTTGCTCTCATTGATATACTAACTGTATACCAATTTTCGATTTAGGGGTTTCTAAATTTTCAAAATGATCGTTTTTAATAATTTAAGTTTAGATAAGGATAAAAAGGGCGAAAATTATAATAATATGGTATTATATCCATTATGCATATTGTTTATAGAAAAGCCTTGTCCTCAGCGTCCAATTCGACGAATTCGCACTTCGTTTTCCAGGAGCGTCCAGGACCGATACAATCTTAGGCTAACGATTTAGCGTCTCGTTTTTTTCGTGTTCTCTTCAAATATTGTATTGTGCGTGCACGCAGCATCGTGGTATGTTATTACTTATTGTGTACACATAAAACCGTATATCATCGTATGAGGCATATAAAATACGCTCGTGCTTCTTTTTTCACCGTTTCTCTAGCGCACGGCACACACGCCGTCGGACGGCTTTATTTATTTATTTTTTTTTTCGGTACCAACGGTAAAAATTATCTGTTCTGTCACACGGATTTGTACGCGATGCACTTATGGTAATCCGAACGCCGAAAACGAAACAAATATGTATATATATATATATGTATAATAATAATAATAATAATAATAATATAATACGTATTATATTATTATGTGTCCCGCGGAAACCAGTCGAGCGCCCGTCCACGTGTGCGTGTCTCACGGCCGGCGTGTCTTCTGCCCGCTGCTGATAATGCGTATATATACCTACCTATATAATATTATTAAAACGACGGCGTCCCCGGCAGTGGGTCAACCGGTCGGCGAGAGAACCGTCGGATGGACGGACGAGAGGAGAGAGAACGTACGTTGTTTTTTTAACATTTTTTTTTTTTTTTTAATAAAAATCGGTGAATCTGCCCAGTCGGAGATGACGACGACGATGGAAAACAGAGAGAGAACGACAATATTGGGTATATATTCTATATACATATTACACATATTATGTATAATAATAATATGCGTATGTATATTATGATCGCGACGCGTACGTATACCCTATAGAGAGGTATGCGTACCTATGTGTATAATAATAATATGTATACGCGTGATAGGCATTTCGTTCTGCGAGCTCGTTGGGGGTCTTTCGGCGGGAACCGTCAAAGCGGAATAAAAAACGACAGTTTTTATTCGAATGAGTAGGCCTCTCTCCAAAAAAATGTCGGAAAATATTAGGCATAGTAGCCGTACAGGTTAAACGTACATGTATAATAATATTATATACGTGTATATTTCCAGTCGTAAAACGTCGTATACACATTCCTATAGTGTTATAATTATACATATATGTGTGCATCGCATTCGGACGTAACTACGTAATAGATTCAGAGCAGACGGCGTTAAAATAATACAGATTATACTTAAAAAGAACTCGTCGTGTATGATAATATTATTATTGTCGGGAGTCGGGCGGTGTACCTATATGAAAAAATATTTATACATATATATATATATATATAATATATACTCGGTTCGTTAAGATTCGTTTTATCGATGCATTTAAGGGTATATATAGCTGGTACATAAACGAACTGCAATGAATTTTACCTACGAAAACGTTCATTTTTTTTTTCCAACAAAAGTTAATGATAATTATCAAAGTTTTTACATCGATGCGATTGAATTCACAGCGTCGTTGCTGTGTACCTACGTATAATCAGAAGCAAAATGCATTATTTGCGACGATTTGTTTATGTTAAACATTTTTCCCTTAAAGTTTTGTTATAGGTACGTAGGTAAACTTTGAATATTGAACCGAAACAATATTTCCTTAATTTACGTTTTAAGTTTTGATAGGAGCCATGGAGCGTAACAATAAGACGAAAAACCTCCTGCAGATATTACAATTATATACCTACCTATATATATAGTACACCACTCGCATCAACGACGCTCATCTGAACGACTGTTATAACTTAAAATGCTTATTAGGTAGGTATTTATAATAATAAGAAACCACACGATATATCATTACATCAAAATAATCGGAAAAACGTTTTTGTTCCGAGTACAAAAAAAGTGCTGCTCAAAGTTCGAAATAAAATTAAAACACCACAAACAATCATTATGCGGTAAAAGAAATAATAATGTTTTATTCGTTGCGAAAACGAAGCGTCGTTATAAGTCCTTCGAAGCGTATAAAAACATTTGATTGTTTGAAAACGTTTGCATTCGTCTAATATGAGAAAATTATATAATGTGGCACGTTAAACGGATTGAACGCAATACGTATTAATACGATATTCGTATATAGATAGGTATAACGATATAATATGTATAATATATATTTAATAATATATAGGAACGGACTGGAAGAATCTCGAACACGTTTACAGCATCGACAGTGTTTTGTTTTATTCCCCTACCTGCACGTGCTTACGATGGCCTGCAGCAGCAGATGATTCAATTCGTGACCTAGGTTTTTAACCCGCTACTCACACTGTTGCCCCTTTATTTTGTGCGTGCTACACTATATACCACACAGCTAGATGAAGTATTATGATATTATTATGTTACGCGTGTGTGATGAACAAAAATGCATGTGCAGTGCGCATCGTAGACGTATAATAATGTGTATATTTAAATCGAGTATTACCTATGTATAATTCTTAAACGTTCGACGTAATTTATGCGTGTGCAGTATACGAAATTCCTTTGGAGAAATAAAAATATAGGTCGTCTTCGAGTCCGCCAGATTACGTACGCTGTGAGTTTGTCGTGATGATCTGAGGTCCCCGGTTTCGTGCTGCAGAGATAATCGTCGTTGTGTCATGTAATAGCTAAAACACCTATAACACTGTACCGCGTGTTACCTCAACTCCGTTAATAACAATTATTTGTTGTTGCAGTTTGTGTGATGTGCATTCTTTTGGTTAAGTCTAAAATCAAAAATTAAGTAGGAGGTTGTGAGACGTGTGTGTTTTAAATCCGTCTATACCTTCACATACCAAACTAATAATTTTTAAATTTTTCTACGTCAATATTTCTTTTGCATATTCTGTTTTACCTTCCATCCGATACTCATATTAGCATAGCACTAAACAATTAAATTGCAAAATTGAAATCAACAATAAATCTATAACTGTAATTTTTTACAACAGTCATCACACAACTTATAGTAGGTAATTAAAAACAATAAAATGGTAAATAAAATTCGTCCAACATTTTTTCGGTTAAAATAAAAGCTTTCAATTGTTATTTTATACTAAAGCCTTACAAATCTCCCGGTAGGTACTTTTTCATCAGTAAAATATATTTATAGCTATGATAAATCAATCTTTACAGTAAATGTAAATCCATCGTCTTAACTACAACCTCATAATTACATAATACTTCTGTGTCGACTTTGATAAAAAAAACTACCTCCATATTATGTTACAACAAATTTATCTCTTTATATTATAAAAAAAAAGTATATCTAGAGTAATGATAATATAATTTGTCTTACTCTGTTTTTATAGTAATTTCAGATAACTTATCGTGAATTTCGTGGATTCCCTATCTCGATTCACTAAAGTCAATATATTTCGTTTAACCCTTCATCCCTCCTTGGACTACTCCAACCGACCAAACACCAAGGTATTGACCGGCTGATAGTTATGTTGATGAATATCGTAGTGCACTACTCCGCATTTCAGCTAATGCTTTTGTGCATATATCGCTGATAAATAGTATTTCCTACACTTTTGTTCCCTCACTTGTGTTTTTGATAGTTTTGACCTGATTTGAATCGATATCCATTCTGATTTATACTGTATTTTAATATCTGTGCAGTATAATTCTGTTGAAGTTATTTCGTTAGTGTTTTTTTTTTTTTTGGGAGGGGGGTATTGTTAACACGCACGGCGTTAAAACGACAAAGTTATTAAACCCATAAATCCATTAACCAATGTTTAACGATATTATTTTTGAAATGGAACCAAAAACTCTGGCTACGAAAACATTTTAAATTTATTAAGTCACATCGTTCACCAAAACTAGAAATACTACTTTAACGAGACAATTTTACGTCTGTTCAATGAAAAAAAAATCAAATATTGCATCTTTCGCGATCAATAATTTATTGCAGTATGCCACTTTCGAATATTAATATAGTTGTCCGTAAAACAGTATATTAATACCTACGATATGTGTAACATTGCGTCGTACAGTATTATAATAACATGGGTATTAAGATGATTCAGTCGTGATTCCCTCTGTTTTTCTGTTTTGTTAAAAAACACGATCATCGTGTTTTAACCTTAATTCGAAATCTATACCGATGGCGACCACTTAATATATGTACATTCGTTCTCAAGGACGTAGTCGACAAACCAACCGAAGTTCTTAATTTTGTTTTTCTACCGAGATCGATGCTTCCCCGAGGTCGAAGAAATACTGAGAGGTATACACAATTACCTAATTGTTTAAAACGTAGTCGTCAGGATATAGGCCAATAATTGCAATAACGTTTCAACTTTTTATTCGTACACCGGTATACTTACGAAAAAAAAATATGAACACAAAAATAATTAATTTAGATATTTCGATTCGTATCATAAATAAAAATGTATCGTTTTTATTTTTAAAAAATAAAGTTTATGTTGCGGTCAAGCGTACAAGTTACTAATTAAGTAGTAAATAATATATACATAAACTAACTTTGATCCTGCAGTGATCGTGGTCGTCCATACAAAAATGAATTATATTTCCAGGTAGGGACCTAGATATAAGTGCATGGTATGTAACTACTTAACATATCGCATTAATTTTTTGTATTATTTTAATTATTTTATTGGATGGGGTTTGTTTTTATTTCCCTCTATTAAGCCATATATAGTATGATTGTTTGAGCGAATACTCGTACATTACTCATAGAGTTTAGAAATTAATTAAAGCCTCTATAATTAATCATTTATCATTATGTTAGAATGTAATTCGTATACCCTATGCGTAGTACCACTGAATAAAAAATATATATATGTAAAATTACTAGCCTAAGAGTAGATCAATTAGATTAAGTTAGATTTGAAATCGTTTTGAAACGAAAATTATTGTTAAATCGGTTTTCATAGCAACATATACAGCTTATGGCATGATAGCGCATACTAACATGTGATTAAATAATATTTGATTGATTTAAACAAATAAATCTCCGTTTGGATCAACTATGGCCAGGGGTGGCAAATTTTTTGAACGCTACGTGCCAACAATTACCGATAATTAAAATATATAGGTATATAATATTATAATAATATGTGTGCAATAAAAATATTTTAATTTTTTGCGTTTCATGGATTTGCCATCCCTGAACAATGCCATAAGATATAGGTATGAACAAAATTTAAGTTTTCTAATTCAAAAAAATAAGAAAAATTACGAATAACCATCCGAAAAAAAATTCTCAAGTTTAAAATCAAAGCAGTTTAACTACTAAAAAAATTTGAAAAATATTGACAGACAAAAAAATGTATGTTTTAAACACACGCATACACAAACCTAATATCAATATTACGTTCAAAATTCTAACTATACATTTAATTTAAAACCATAACCTAGGCTATGCTAAAAACCAACATAATATTAATATATTGAAGTATATGTATAGTATACTATTTTATGCACAATAATTTATGTTGTATGCTATACCTACTCAACGAAATAAATGACAAAAACCAATGTGGTTTGTCATTTATGAATAAATTAATATTTGTTTAAATATATAATGTGCAGTGTTTCAGTCGTTGACATTTTTGATAAAAAAAATTAAAATAAATACATAATTTTAATTGAACAATACCCATGGTAAGATCATTTTATCATTATTCATTAATAATGACGATACGCATGGATAATGAATACTTTCATTTTTTTTTTGTGTATTATTAATATGATACAATTATTTATAAAAGTATGATTTATCATGATTTCGAAACGTACAAAATGTGATGCGAAGTAATATCGGTTCACGATTTTTATAAAATATATCATCGTTTAACCTGTAACGATGTAAAAAAAAATGAATAGTTTTCCTTGCTCAATTTGTAACAAGTCGATGCACTATTACCTTTTTGCAGTTCTTAACATAATTTCCTCATAGGTATATAGGTAACACGTTAACGCGTGTCATCGCCATAAAATATTATCGTCGATGAAAATTGTATTAGCAAACTTTTTCACGCTCTCCTCCGATAATGGTGTCGATGTCGCGATTATGTTTAATCGTCTCGCTTTGCACCGTATCGATATAATAAAGTTGTTTACGCATACGCTGATTATTACTGTGTACTGACATAAACACACGATACGTGATAAAAAATACGAATTGTCTTCTTTTAAGTGTCTTAAGTTTGGCCGGATTAAAGTTTTTGAGGGCTTAATTGTTACGGAAAACTATATTACTTTAGTTTTACTATTCATCTTATAAATTATAAAACAAAAAAATACAATAAACAAGCATTTTATAATTTAAAATCAAATTATCTAAAATAAAAAAGTCCTTTTAAGTTAATCTCTTCATGGGAGAAAAATTGCATTTTGATATAATTAAAATGGTCAATTAAACATTATTATTATTGCAATTAATATCTAGGTACTTGGATAAACTAAGATAGTTAAAGTAATAGAACAGCCAAACTCACAAGATTGAAATTCGATTTCTCCAAACTCCTTAGTGTTTTAGTATAATTTCTAATGATTCCATTTGTTTACAAGACATTTTATTTGTTTGACATTTCTATAATAATGGTCGTCTATATAATAATAAATAACTACACAAAAGTTTTCCATTGAATAAATAAATTCCTAGTTCGTATATTATAATTTAGTATGAATTATCCCTTTATTTAAACATTTAATCTGTTATACACGCGTGCTTCGAGACCGATTTTATGACCTGACCGGAAACGCGCAAAATCATATTGATAAATCAATCAAGGAACGACCCATGTGTTATTTTGTAAAATGTGTTTATTCATTTTTTTTTATGAACTCTCATTATATTGAGTTTATTTATTAAAGTAACCTTTTACAGTTTTACTGAACATGAAATAAATGAAGACACGTTTTAAATAAATAAAAATACGTTTATTACTGTTTCCTATATGGGCAGTGATAATGCCTATAATATTATTTTAAATTATTGCAGTAAGTATAGGTCTACTATAAATATTATTACAGGCGTACAAATTTTATGTCTAAGGAAAATTTTTTTTAACTAAATGTGTTAAGGGGCCTATTAACAATATCCAGTTATTTTGAGAAACGTTAGGTAATTTATTTTTTAATAAAAAAAAATATATATATATAAAGGCAGTTTTTTTAAATAATTTAAGTATTGCAAAACAATGTATTTATTAAAGCATTAACTTACAAAATCGAATCAACAACCAATCAAAATAGGTCATCATATTTTTTACATTTTTTTCATAAATGTTCAATATGACACTCCTCTACATTGAGGGTTATGATGACTATTATGAGGTCGTAACGATAACCAAACTCGTCCCAAACCATGTCTAACATATTATATTTTATGAAAAATGTAATGTAACTAAACCAACGGCCCTTTCGATTATATCTCTCAACTATTCAAGAGACTTACAGAGGTGGAAAACTGGAGACTCACAAATGGTTCATTTTATAACATTCATATATACCTATTATATAATTATATTATTGTACAACCAAATCCCGCGGAGTTGTGATTTATTTGAAACCAGGATATTATTTATGAACAATTATTACTGTGTATTGAAATTTTATTATTTCATTTATGGCACCAAATTTTCCTTAAATTTTATATAATCTACATAATATTTTCCACGAAAATATAGACCCGTGCAAAAATTCAATATCAACTGTAATCATCAAATAAAAAAAAAACAGAAACTTATAGTTTATATGTTTTTAAAAGTAAATAATAAAAATAATAATAATAGGTTGTTTTTTCAGTTTATATAGTTGTAAATAAGCATGGAAATTGCTGCAAACCAATCATTAGATTGAATACTGCAGAGAGAGATAGTTGTCAATAAAGCATCAATAATTTTCTATATTTTTGTAGTATACTATTTGCAGGCAATAATTTTTTGATCAATCGTCAGATCTTAAATTACAATAATTTTTATTGATGATGTGATAATTTATTATATATTGGTGCGTTAGGTATGGTGTAGATATCTTCAATGCACATTGATTTTAGTAATCCAATCTTAAATCAAGTAAATTACAACATTTAGGGCGTTGTATACCGTTTACCTAAGTTGATGTTTTTAGAATATTTACAACCTCAAAATCTCAAATTCTTACTAAATTATAACTGGTTATACTATAAATAACAATTCCTTTATAAGGTCTATGTGACAATGAAAGTTTATACCACAAATATTTCTACACAATTTAGGTGGTTTTTATAAGTACACCTAAATTTTATCTTTACGGCCATTACTTAGAATTTGTTGTATACTTACATCATATCGCTGTATATGTAGGAAGGTATATAGGTTCGTAAAATCCAACTAAGGACTTATTAAAATAGTCGCATAACGTGCTGGCCGCAGTGTGACGATATTATAAATAAAAACTAAGAATTGTACAATGTAATAAACAAAAATATTGTGCATTAAATCGTCGGTATTCACTTATTGTAATATTGTATTTACATAATAATAAAATTTATACATGCAATATTTAATATATATGATATACTTACTATGTAGGTTGTGAAATCAAAGTAACACTGTAAAATAACAGTCTCGTAAGTATTATTGTGCATTGTAGTCGCTTCGTTTACTGTATCTACATGTAATTTAATGTGGCATGTAGGTTTTTAAAATCTTTTCTTTTTATCCTTTTAAAAAATAATGCACAATAAGGACAATTTTTAGTAAGACAGTATGGTTATGAAGCATTATTATTTATCGTATTATTCGTATTATCCGTATAGATTAGCGATTATCAAACTTTTTATATTCGCTTACCACCTACGCAGTTTGTAAATTTTTACATAGGTACCACCTGACGATTATTTTACTTTTTTTTTTGCTTATTAATAATGTATACGTTTATGTTTTTTATAAAGGGAAATTTTCTTCATGTACCACTTATGAGCTTTCCAAGTACCACAAGTTGAGAAGCGCTGATATAGATCATTATACCATCCACTCAGTACTTATTTGAAATTAACACTGATGACCGCCAAAATTGTTATAATACCTATTAATTATTATAAAGTAATAAAGTAATGATTTATCGTTCAAGACGTTTAACACATCCCTGTTTAAAATTATCAGGTATACTCGACACCTAGTATACAGTACAGGGTACTTTCTAATTTTTTTCAATAAGCACCTATATATATTATACATGGCTAATATTTAGAGGTCAGTAATAGATTTTCAATTATTACATCCGACAGTCATCACTGTGTACTCGTAATAAAAAAATATAACGTGTATACAGCTAGTTAAATGTAAATAGATCCTTCTAATGGCTCATTTTGTTGGCATATACGTTGTATATATTTGTGAGCATATTATTATATATTGCACTACAGCAATATAATATTAATATGCTAATATAGACAGTAATAATCAATATCATTACTATATCTAAGGTTGATATAAAATAAATTCACCACCAGTATAGTATACCTACTACCGTTTGGACGTTCACAAATACTGCCACTCTAATTCATTGAACATAAAAAAAAACTTTATAAATAATCAACTTAGCATAATTTGCATAGTGATTTTAAGAATTTTTTAGATATTTTTCAACGAATTATTTACAAAAACACATATTTTATTAAATATGTATTAAATCCCTCTTTAGTGAAATACCTATTTAAATATATTTTTTTTTTCATTAGTTATTAACTAAAAATTAGTAGGTATGCAATTAGCGTATGAATTTAAATGACTATTTCCAGAGTCAACATTCGATATAATAATAATAACACAAAATACATTTGACAAGGAAAACACAATTTCTCATTTCACCAGTTATACCAGTTATACCGATCATTATGAAAAATTGAGAATTTAAGAATTTTTATTATTTTATTTATCAAGTGCTTGGACATAATAAACATATATTTTTATGATTGAAGATTTAACTTTAAAAGGATATTATTTATAATAATGAGATACTCTTTATTAGGTTTTTTTTTTAAAAAAAAAAGAAGTAAACGTGTTATTGACGATTTTTAATTTATGTAAAATAGTAACATATTATTTTAAATAGATCTTTAGACGCCAAATACAGAATTTTCTTAATTATTAATAATTTGTTTATTATGATAATATAATTATACTAGATATATACTAAGTTTAATAAGATACGTATAGAACTAATAGGTATTAACTATTATAAATAACTTTTTCAAGACGTTTATAATATTATTATGTTAAAAAAATGCATTATTAATTATTATTTATTACTATTGTAAAAATATAGAAAATATAGAAAAATATATAAATAAATTATAATAAAAAGAGTATAAATAATTGGCACAGTAAATTCATATAATATTATGAAAGGAGGTCTTCTGCTTTTCTCTTCTCGTTAAATTCTGATTTGTCTTGTACCTAAGTCCTATTTTTAGATTGTTAATGTAGTGGACCTTTATTTTTTTGAAGTATTATCAGGAATGGGCCAGGCATGGTTGGTTTTGTCAATTTCTTCATGTTTGATAGAGGGTTTGAGCCATTCTCTCTCCCACTGATATTGTGTTAATTTCAACGACTTTTCTTACATCAAAAAAGATAATAGAGGGGTTATGAGAGCATTGGAGGATGATTGAGTTAGTTTGGTAGTCGTTGTTCTTGTCAGCTCGTTCGTTGCCATCATCTATATTACAATAATGACCAGAGACTATGGAGGTGATGTGATTGCCAATGAGTTTATTTATTATTATTATTTTTTTAAACTATGACTACATTTTTATAATTACTTACATCATAGTATAAAAATATGAAATTGAATCTTTAATTTATTACTCTTTTAGTTAGTTTAGTAGACCCAAAAACTACGACAAATAACTAAGTGCCACCTATTTATTGATCAACGTTTCATTTATACTCAAAACAGTTTCCGATAAACTCTGAGTCAGGTGTACCTTTTTCAATTTTTCAACTTTGGGGGCACATTCAAAATGTATATTTATATTGCTGGTTGTATATATTTCTCGGTTTTTTTTTTTTTTTTTTTTTTGGTTCATTCTGATAAATAGGTACCTACAATAAACTTAATAGGTATTACCATGAACAAACGTTTTCCTGCATTGTTACGCGTAACGTTCAGAAAGATCTCATCTGACGAACGTTTATATTTCTTATTGAAGTTACACATTTTACTACGTATATTGAAAAAACTACTAATTTATTTCTATTTAATATTTTAAATTAAAAACATTATTTTATTCAAATTAAAAATTATTGTAAGATATTTTGTAATTATTAAATTTTGAAGGCTTGATTGGATTACTTCTACAGGGCCCCGAGTAGCGCACGCCAGCTCTAAGGACTGAATTGATTTAGCATATATTAACCAAAATATATCACATATTAAAAATGTGAATTTTTTCAACGACCGTTTTATATAATTCTAAAATTGATAAAGTGAATTCAAGCTAATTATGAGCTAATTTTTAGAGAAATGAGTTGTAAAAATATTAATTTGTAAATTTGGTAACTGCAGCTAAGCGTAAACTTGATAATGAATTTTCTTGAAGAATTTTACTATGTTGACTTAGCCAATAGTCTTGCAAATATATGCTAGTTATTTATAATAATTTTTTTTTTTTTTATAATATTAATATTTCACTCGACACTGTGAATTTCGTAACATCACACTCTTTCATGGTTTTTTCTTATAAATAACTCGTTGAAAATTAGCTCGAAAATTCTGATGACTACGGAAATTCATGAGCTAATCCCTTACTAATAATTTGTATTACTAGTCAAACACGCCATATTAGTGAGGTTACATTCATGGAAAAGTGCATGGAGATCAAAATTTTACCATAACTAATAGTAATAAATAACTAAAAATTCTATCTATTCTGTCTATTTAGTCTATTATTTATTTTAATGATTTTTTTCTGACAAATCTGTATTTATAAATTTATCCACACAATCATATTATAACATCGATTCGTAATTTATTGTACCTATTAAATGTAAATCGTATACATATATTCTCAGTTATATACTACATACTATATTATAATAACAACAATAATATGATTTTAAAGCGAAATATGTTATTTACAATCATAATAACATAACTCATTGTAGTTATTAAAATACTATCACACGTTTTTGGTGCTGAATGGTTATAGAATAATATTAATTGGTGAATTTATATTTAATATATATTTAATATTATTATATAGTACCTATATGGTACTTCACTAGGTATACTTGTAATGATATGCAAAAATAACATTACTCGACCTATGCCCTACATACCTCATCGAAATACGTATATTCGTAGTATTTGGAAATGCTTAAAACCTATACATAAAAAAAAAAAAATTAAAAAAAAAAAAAAACATGAAAAAAAAATAAACATTTGACAATTATTGCTGATTTATGGTTTGTAGTGCCATATAGCGATGCATCGGGAACCGGTTAACCATAATATTGTCCTACAAATTGAGCAGCTGTAAAGTATTCTCGATGTACCTATATGAGATTGGCATAAAAATTGTGATATCCGGAAAAGCAAAAAAAACTTCTAAAAAATAAACACAATCGTAAAATAAAAAACGTGGATGGGTGGCTTAACGGGTTTACGTATTATTATATATAATACTTCCCAGACATAATGCCCGGCCCGTTAATGCAGTTCTCGTACGGTTTTGTTTATGAAAACCCATATGAGATTGCTATCGCCGCTAAGTAAAAGTCGGTAGATATAATTATATTCAAACGACGCAGTATATATAATAATATATATATATATAATATTATATGCACATATAGCTGTGTACTCAGTACATGCACATGCTCGCATCAATATAGATGACAATTTATTTATAACATCGTATAAATTGTGTTTTTACCGGCGAAATTGAATTACAAATTTGTATATCCGTGGAAACACGCGTATTATTACAGATGAGATACATCCTAATATATTATATACCTATATAATACACGCCGGCGGTAACAATGACCCGAACAAGACGCAATTATTGGTTTTTCGGGAAACATATTACAAAATTATGCGCCGATGCAAATAAATTCACCGACTCTACACAGTATAATAATATGCATTCACCATCTACCGTTTACACGTGTTATACGCACTTAAGCGATATTATTGATATTAATTCATTTCTTGTATTTTCACATGACGTGCATAATTTCTGTAATCGCTCGTTCTACAAGATTTTATTTTTTTTTTTTTAACGTGTCTCATACACACAATATATTATTTATGATTTGATTATAATATTCCGTAGAAAATGTGGATTTCGTTTGTTCGTAATATGATATATTTATACAGCCAAATACACACTTTATTGGTTTTTAAGCACCAATAATTCATGAGGTGAACTTTGAGCGCATTGAACCACGCGCGGTTTTTATAGAAGTCGAGCGCGCAACTAGTACATTTTTTTTTTTTTTATGCGTCCAGCGTCATAATCTCATAAGTTATTATACCTATATTTGATCGATCACTGCAGACACGTGCCTGCATTATAGATTTTTGTTTTGTAAAACATATGCGACACGATTCATTGACCGTCTGAGAAATCTCTTAACGATAAATTAATACCATTATATAATAATATTCTATTGCAGGTATTGCAACTAAAAAAAAAAAAAAAAAGTATAATTCAATTACTTAACCGAAATATATTTCAATACGATGTTCGCTTTATCAAATATCCATTTTTCATTAGTAAATCCTGATATTCGATATCTATACGATTGCGAGCTGTATGGTTATTATATTTTAATTTGAATATAATACTGTAAGCTATTCAACTTAGGTTCAACGTTCAACGAACTGTTATTATTCAAGTTTTACGTACCGATAGGTACCTACAATAATAGTCGCCATGAATAGCAATCTATAACTTTGTCACAACCATTCTATAAAATATTATATTAAACAAACATGCAGTAATGTATGTAGCAACATCATGATTCATGACCACCGCGAGCCCGGCTGTAGATATTTGTTTTACGACGGCTTTGAATAAAATATTACAATATAATAGACAATAAATGACATCGTTGAATGTTTTGTCAATTGCTTCCCTCGTCGGCTATACATTATGAGCTTATAGAAATGCACATTTGCTGCAGTTTAAAAATCAAAACACATAATAAAATAATATGTGACAAACTGCAAACGACTGTAAGTTAACTCTTGACATTAAATATTACCCGATGACTGATCACCGATGTGTAATTATCGGATAATTTTAATGAAGGAGTTTTATTCAATATACCTAAACTTATTCGAAATGAATGGTAATAATATATTACGTTTACCGTGTCGCGATATATAATAATTAATAATATATTACATAGGTACAGTATAGCTAGCACTGGGCACCTGTACGCAAGCTTGGATTAAGGATCGATTGGGCCCCAGGGCACTTAAAACAACATCAACTTAGTGGGCCCCTTTCAACTTTAACTTCAAAAAAATGTATTGCTACACTTTAAAAACTGTATATTGTTATATAATGTTGTACAAAACAAAAAAAAATATAAATTAATAGTTATTTAATAATTTATTATACACATAATATATTATCTATGCTTAATATTATAGAGAGGAAATATTTGATTGTTCGTATTTAATAGGCTCCGAAACTACTGAACCGATTTAAATTAAATTTGGTACATAGATAGTTTAGATACCTAGTGAGAAAGGACATAGGCTACTTTAAAAATTGATAGGCCCAACTCAGGAAGGTGTTCAAACAGACATTTGAGATTTACGATGGAAATTTTAGTTATTTGATATTTTAGTTTGGTTTCTATTAGTTACAATAATAATATATTTATTATTAGTGTCGGCGGCATTTTAAAATGCCCAAAAGACCAAGATATCAACTTTCTACAAATATTCCATAGGCTAGGGTAATAAAAATACGTCGTGATGGAGAATCTCCATCAGAAACTGAAAATCGTCTTGCATAAGTCAGAGAGAATACGCGTTATTGCAATCGCTTGCAATAGAGTCAAGTATCGATCATTCGCAGCGCCTTGAAGAACAAAAAAATAGAAATGTTCAAGCTAGAAAAAAACTGTATGTGGGCCTATCAAAAGTTGGATAAATTTAATGTGTACTTATTTTCAATATGATTTAATGATATATTATATGATAATATAATATGATTCAAATTCTACGCAAACGAAGTTACGGGCGGATGATATAATTAATACGGCAAAACAACGTTTGGCCGGGTCAGCTGACAGCTAGTATATATTGCACATTGTTGAATAGTTTCATTGAAATTGATCAATTTCAAAATATCATTCTCTTCATTTAATATCATTAATTATGTTAAATTTACCTACTATACACAATAAATTTAATTTTTTTTTTTTTTTAAAACTATTTTGAACACATTAAACACATATATTTTACAAATAAAGATGGGCCCACAAAATAAATGGGCCCACTGGACCGTGCCCCCTTGGACCTCCTCAACCCGGGATTGACTGTACGTCACCGAGAGTTCTAGATAATCTATTTCTGCACGTCAAAACATAAATCGCATACAAATATAATGATAATAAACGAGTCACGAAACTTCATACAATAGGTTAGTTATTTTTATATTTCTTTTGCAAACTTTAAAGTCAGCAGTAAAAGTTCACATTTTATACATTGTCGGGTAACTATACGTATAATAATAAAATAGTCTATTTATATTTTTTCGTTACACCGCCCGCCCCCTCCGCTTGCAATATATTATATTAAATAATATTATTAAAACGATAAGTGTAGGGTGCTTTTATTCGTTTTGTTTCGCGGTCGCCGTCGCGTTTTGATATAGAGGCCATTCGCCATTTCAACGCCGTGGTCAGCGAGTAGTAGTATATTATATTATATACAGGTGTCTGCGAAAGGGTGCTAGGTAAGACCCTTTTTTATCGCAAGTGGCACGGCGGCGGACATAAATACTACAATATATATATGTATTATATTTGTGTGTGTGCGCGAGTATAAATAATATTATTCCCATCTACCGCGCTTTGTCGATGATTTCTCGCCGTTGAATTACGATCTGATGTGTAATAAATCAGGTGCCTATATACGTATATATATACAGACTACTGTCGGGTAATATAATAAACGCGTATACGGTTAAACTCGAAAGTGAACTTAGACGTTATTATTGCAGGTATATACCGTCGTGATTACGAGTTACGACGATACGCGCAGACACGTACCTATTATATATTATATTATTAAACAGTAAGTGCTGTGGCGGAATTATTATCGATAACAAAATGATTGTAGGTATACCTATATATAATATAGTAATAATATACTTTATAGGTGCTGCTCGGCTAGTCGCGGTTTTTTTTTTTTTTTTTTGAACGATCGTCGGCTCCCGCTACCGATAACGGCGGCGCGTCTCGCGATTTCGTGCACGCGAAAAAACCTACCCCACTCAACGTGATTAAACCCTGCGCGCCACGACAACCCCGTCGGACGGCGGCCGTGGGGGGGGGGGGGGCATCGATGGCGTCGTCGATGACGTGCCGTCGGGCCGTTACTACGGGCCGGGATATCATAATATTATATTTATTATTATTATCGTCGTCGTACAACGACCGAGTCGCAGTCTGACGATGACGTTAAGTCGGGTCCGATCGATATACCCCCCCGGCAAACGGTGACGTCACGGCCGCTCGCGACGTCGTCTCGCCCGTGACGTACACACGAGGACAGACACCACGCGCCCGCCGTAATCGTCGTGGTACTACGACGACGCACCTCTACCGTGGTAGTACGCGCGGTACCGTATTATTATTATTATTATTATTTTAATAGTAATAGTAATAATATTATAGTGTCCCGTCAACGTTCCGCATGGCAACACGTCTCGCGCTCCGACCGTCGTCGTCTCAGTCACCGTCGTCGTCGTCGCGGTACAGCGTGTAGTAAACCGGCCCCGCGAAGAACGACTCCGCCGCCGCCTCCGAGTCTCCTCCGCGGATAGCCACAGACGACGGACGCGTTCGTCCCGCAGGGGACGACAGTCGTTCGGCGTCTACCGGTCGGCGCCGACGCCGCCACCGCCACAACTTCGAGACGTTTGCTGCTGAGCGACACAGTGAGAAAGAGAGGTGAGTAACGACGGACGAGTCGTTATATTATAATGATATTGTAATAATTGTAATAACTAAATAATAATAAACGCCAAGCTCTCACGCGCGCAACCCTTTCCAGAACCTCCCCCCCACGAAAACAAAAAAAAAAACTTCCGATCGGGTCGAGCTTACGAACCGACAGGTTAGGTTGCATATACAATTATATTATTATTATATGTTTATTATAATAACAAATGCATTACAATAATATACCTGTCGCCGCCGTCGTCCCCTACCCCGCGCGTTCGACGCGATCGCGATTGGTGGGGAGCGGGGAGGGGCGATTTTTTTCGCACCGCGCGAATCCGTATCACATCGCATCGCCGCCGCCGCCGCCGCCACTGCGCGCAACAATTTTCACTTCAGTCCGCCGTGTGTTGGTCCGTATCACGTGTCCCACGATCCCGGATTTCGTCGTCGTCGTCGCGGTTTTTTTTTTTATCGTTTGCGGCATACACGCGTATTTGTCGCCTGCTCGGAGATATTCCAGAGGTTCGAGTTCGCCTACGATTTTCGCGTCGGAAAATTTTTTTTTAATTTTTTTTTTCGTTTTCCCGCGCTTTGCCGCCTCGGCGCCGACGGTTGTAGTTTTTTTTAATTTTTCTCGGTTCCTACGCGCGTACAATAACAACATTAACGACACGTGTATAAAAATAAAATACATATATTTATACTTGTAATCATAATATATTATATCGTATAAATAGACGCAACACACCGCAGTACGTACCTATTTGTATTTTGTTTTTGATTTGGTTTGTGTATGAGTGTGTGATGAGAGAGAGTGTGTGTGTGCGCGCGCGCGTGCTTAGTGTTTGTTATTTTTGGTTTTTTTTTACATTTATTCAACATTTATTTTTTGCACGAAACCATTTATCTCGAACATTATAATGAAGGTATTTATGATGAATTGATATTATTTTTTATTTATTTATCCTTATTATTAATATAATCACTGTGGGCTGAATTTTTTTTTTTAAGCAAATTTATTTTTTTATTTTTTTTTAATCGATGACGTTCATGTTATGTGAGCTCCCTTTATATTATTACCTACGCAATTGCCATGTTGTATACTACTTAACCATTAAGTATGGATAAGTATTGATAAGTTAAAATACATTTTTTTGAAATATATTTTTTCTTCTTCGTTATAAATTTTACTTAACGAAAGTATTTCAACTATTCGTAAATTATTTATATTAACTTTTTAATAAGAAGAAAATATCACGATTTTATCGAATTACTAATATTTACTTAATTAATTTTTACGTTTATTATCATTTATTTTATATGTTTGTAAAAATATTTTAATGTTTTTAATTTATTCAAAATCGTTGAGTCTAATAGATGTAAGTATACCATATGTAATGTAAACCGTGTGGGTAGATTTAAATAGAAGTACAGAGAGAAAACGTTCTTAATTTTTGGCAAAAATTGATAAAACATAAAATGAAATTCTTTTGACCAGATGTTTATTTTGAATTGTTAAAAAAGCAGATAATCCTGTTTTCTGCTAGTTTTATGTAAACCGGTTAAGATGAGCTTGACTATGGTGTATATTTCAAAATCTTTATCTCTCTACAATTCAAATTTTATAGAGATCTATCTTGAACTGTACTAAATACATTTCGTGAACCTATAAAGTATACTCATTAGTAAGATGAAAATATTTTCATTAATTTATTCAAAAGCTGATAATTGAACTACTCAGTGTATTATGTTCACATTATAATATATGATTTAGGATAATATTATGTATTATGTGTATCGTGTATGTATTTGAATTTTTAATTTTGTCTCTGATATTTAGAAGAAAGATTATCTAAAATACATATATTTATTTACTCAAGCATAAAACAATACCGATATTTAAAACAATTTTAATTTATTAATTATAATATTTTAAACGAAGTGTAATTATTTTATTAGTAAATATTTTAAATAGTTTATCAGTTTACAATTATAATTTAATTAATTGAAGTAAACCATACGAGTGATCAATAGGTACTTATTTTATACAAAAAAATTATATACATATAATATACCTACACAATACACCACTCTAAGAAAATATAATAATCAATGCATATAAATAGTAAATTTAAATAAGTAAATGTATTTTAATTTATGTAGGTACGTTCGATATTTTTAAAATAAAAATTTGATCGTGAAATTTGTATAAAAATTATAGATAACAAACAATACCTAATAATTTTTATTTTATTTATAATGTATCGAAACTGTAAGCTCATCATATGTATGATAAAAATAATTAGTTTTTTTGTTATAAATTTATGATAACAAAATATTTTTAATTTATGTATTATTACGTTTTGTTAGTTCAAATTTTAAAATATTTTTTTTTAAATTCATATTCTTAGGTATAAAAATTATATTATAGGTAATAAGTATATAATAAAGTATACTATATTGTAGACAATATTTTTAGTCGTCATTAATACATAATAAATACTTTTTCATATTTCAAATTACAAAAAAAAAAAAAATACATTTTGTTTAACTTATTTAAATAAAGATGTTAATATGAAATCGATGAAATAATATATAAATTATTTACGTAGGTAATTGGGAAACATGATACCTACTAATAAGTATTATAAATGATTATTTTCAGTGATTATTATTATTATTATCATTTTAAGTATAAGAAATTATATATTAAATCATCTAAATCATAGAAATGTACTTTTTAAATTTTAGTTTTGACATATCTATAAAATAAATTATTATAGTGTACACACTTTTTAATCTAAAATTTACAATTAAAACATTAATTAAATACACTTTCAATATTAAAACCTATACAACTATATACAATAATAACGTAAATTATTTAAAATTAAAATACGAAAGTTATTTTCATAGTTATTGCCGTATTTGCCATTCATATTAGGTTAGGTCAGTTTTTAAACAAATTGTTCTTTTTTTTGTGTGTGCAATAAAGTATAACAACGAAGGCCTTCGTGTGACACAACGTAATTTATGTTCGTAAACTATTTTATATGTGTATGATAAATGTTTTTCAATTCATAACGATGCACAAAACGCAATAATGCAATATGTTTTGAATTCATCGTTTTTAACAATGCGACGGTCGGTTCCAAAATGCACAGAGAATATTGTTTTAACTTTAAAAGTAGGTACAATATATAGTAATATTCTAATAAAGTAAATCGTAAATGCAATATTACAGGCATGAGATTTTGATTTTATGCGATAAAGAAGAGTTTAGTTTTAGATTAAAATAATTTAATTATGATGAAACATCGCACCTCGTTTTGCATAATTTTATACAAAATATTTTCATATGAAACAATTTTTGTAATAGAATTCATATCAATATTTTATTAATTTGTATAGAACTATTAAAACTCTACAGCACATATGCACCTATAAAAAGTAAGAACATTACGATTTACAATATTATAGTTTGTAAAATGTTATTACAAAACACGTATAAAGTTATAAAAGAGGTTTCTTTTTTTGTTTTCAACATGATTAACTGCCAATTGCCATAAATTTGACTATATAAAACTCCGGGAATTAAAATAAGATTCCAGTTTGCCCACGTGAAATTGCACAAAAATTATTTATGCCCAATTTCTCGTAGTCTTGAGAGTATAATAATTCAGTGACCACAGATGTATTTCAGAATTTAGACACACATTTATATATTAATATATTATATTAATTCATCCATTGTTGCATCCTACACATTGCACTGATTAAAAAAGATACAGGTGTGCGTATAGGTACATAGCTAATTCAGTAGAAACATTTGTTCGTTATATTTTGTATATTAAAAATACGTTTAATATATATATATTTAAACATTGCCTCTTCTATTTAGCCATTGAGCCTGTTTACATAATACATTAAATTGCACAAATAAACGAGTATGAGTAATATACCTATAGTTATTATTATTACAAAGTTATTATAATATTAAAAATTATGTTTTTGTTGAATTTCTCAGGTATGTTTTGAAATCCACTTGTAATATATAAATATAAATTCAACCGATATTTGGATTTTAGCGGATTTTAGTGCGAGAAATTCTAGTTATAGTGTACATAATAATATGTTGATGCCAAATGTAGATATAACGATATAGAAATTTGCATAATGTATATTATTGTAGATTAGATAGTCAATAAATATTCGATGGCTGAAAATGCGCTCGATTAACGATACGTAGGACGTAGGTATTGCCTGTTTAAGAATACAATAATAATAATAATAAATATCAACAAAGTAGAAACTAATTCACGTGATTTTTTTTATAACAATGGACGAAAATAAAATATAATAAAGACGTAGTATCTTTTTCGTTTCTTCAAAAGAAATACAAATTTAATACAAGTTTTATTTTATTTTTACACAAAAGTGTACAACTACGTATGTAGCAATAATATCCATATAATATAAATATGAAATATTATATAGAACATGTATTATAATGTTTGATCTATATACCTACTGAGTACTGGCCAAAAAAAGTTTGTGATTTATTTATTTTCGTTTATAATATACGCGTAAGTATACAAAATGAAAGAAAAGACGATACGTACAATACAAAGATGATGTTCTTACACACAAAGCCGCAGCCACACATTATTCTAGGAGGGACTAGCTCTAATTTTGCCGCCCCTCTTTCCATCACTCAGCTATATTTTACCGCCCGGGGCAAAAGACTCACCTCTAGCTGCACCCCTGCTTACACATCAGCGGACTTAACTGAAATATGACATTGTATATGCAAATTCAAAAAAAAAAGTCAATAACAATAAAATATAATACCGATGTACACTACTGTGTGAGAAAAATATTATACTTTTTCGTATCAAATATATTATTTTCTATACCAACTACGTATCATAACAAATCGACATAACCGAGTATACCTTTTTTTTACTGACCTTGCTGTCAAAATATTAATTATTAAGCACCACAGAGTTTCCAAAATAACGGTATATTTTATTCTCAACGGTACCTTAACGTTTTGCAGTATGGTTCGAATAAAAAATTAATATGCATGCATGCAAATTATTCGATTAAAGTTGAATGAATAAAAAGTAGAATTCTTCCAAAAATTATAGTGACATTTATCAATAAAACAAAAATATATTGGCCATAACGATTGATGTTGGTGATATTTTATATTACTATGTGGTAAAAATAATATACTTGCACTGTTAAGTATAACACATATATTTTCATCTATTTATCATAACTGTTGTGTCTGTGTGCTTCCGCGATTTAATTCAGTGTTAATCATATGAACCTAATAATATTATAATACATTGTATTGTACATTGTATTATAAAAAAAACATATACACATTATTCTATAGTATATTAAGTACATTGACTGGATTATTTATTAAATTATTGAACGAAGGATTAATTACGATTAATTTTTTTTTTCATTACATATTTAATATAGATGTACCTATTGGCTAATTGCAGTAAAAAATCGAATGGAATCAAATCATTTTTAATATTATTTATGAAATACACAGATTTAATCCAGCTCTTTGATTTTGTTCAGAAGCGTTTCACGTGTAATAAAAAATTACACAAAGAACTGAACTATATGCAAAGTGCTGCTAGTATACACATTTTGAAAAAATTTCATTCGACGACTGTTTTTATTAAATTTAGCAACCACAATATTGTAACATGTTACAACTGTAGTTTGCAAGTACTAAAAATATGCGTATTTACATATAAAAAAGTAGAGGCATGTACGCTACTGTACGAAATTTTAAAAGCTGATGACAAAAATAAACACACAGTATTTCCGTAAAAACTTTGGTAGTTTTGTTTTTGTTACATCAGAAACTTTTTTCATGCTCGATCTCTAGTCTTTATGCATTTTACATAATATGTACATATAATGCGCTTTATATATTATACAGGCATACAGCGTCTTCTGAGGCAAATGCGATACGTCTCTTACTATAATACATATATAGGTTGGCGATTGTGTTTTTGATATATTACATAAAATATATCATATATATATATATATACAACTTGTACACACACATCGATATAATACATATATTTTATACACTATACGCAAAATTGTTTTCGCGCCTAACAGTGTCGAGATTGAAATTAATAAACCTCAAATAATTGTAGAATTCATTTTTCTACCCCTTCAATTATTCGAAGTTAAAAATGTCCGGTGTTTTTATATCCAAGAAAAATGTTTGGGTTTATTGAAAAGGGAAATTTGGCTTGGGAAAAATATGCATATTTAAACGAAGAGAGGTAAGACGATCAGACGTTAATGGTAGTGAATACAGTTAATAACGCTCAGCATCTGTTACTATTTATCAATATACATTATACATAGAACTATAAAATTGCATAAGCAATTAGGTCCAATAACAAAAATGTTCGCTCCGATTTCCTTAAGACAGCCCGGCACCAACCTATAATAGTGGGAGGGGGGTGGCTCATTAAAAATTTCGTTCCCGGGCCAAAATGTTGATGTTACGCCATCCCACCACTGTACGTATTAAACCGTTGTCGCCAGCCTGAGTCAAGAGGGTCTGCTCGAGAATCGTCTATATATATATATGTGTGTGTGTGTGTGTATGTGTTCGTGTGCACATGTACGTGTGTGTATATTTGCGTGTATGTGCGTGTATGCGTTTTTTAACAGTTGATGATTTGGATTACGACAACAACATTAGATAGAGTGCAACGGCGTATACTTATTTTTAAATTCTGGTAGAGTATAGTTCGTGAATCGTGGTGACAGAAGCTCGATCGTAGATCACTTGCTTATGTATTGTAACTTATAACGATTGATGTGTTATATTTTTGTATCATAATAATATTAGATCTGTACGTCATTATTGACTACCTACCTTTCTACCGTGTCATTGTAACAGTCCAGTATTTTTTTTAATAATATTGTATTATCATACGAAAAATACCAAAGCCGTTGTAATATGACATAGATTTAAATAACGCCATAATATCATATTCGTGTCTACCTGTAAACGAAAATCTTTTACATTTTTTCGCTACCTATACCTTTTAGGATTTTGAGTTAAAAATGTTAACACCGACGGTATAAAAGCTTTTTTTTTTTATGTATAATACGTCATATAATTTCTAATATATATAGAACATACCCCAATATTGTACACACACCATTTTTGATGTTCATAATACAACAACTGTAATATACGTCAGTGGTTTTATTATTATTACATTCCAATAATTTAACTCCAATTTTGATTAGATGATTTCATGAATGTTTAGACGGGTTTAAGTCACGCGATTTTACTTTTTGAAACGCATTGCAGTTCCAAATATATTATATATAACTACGTTTATAAATAATAAATCCAATATACCTATAATATAATATGCTTTAATATAAATATACCATAGTGGATTAATTACTAATATTAAACAGAATACATTAACTGAAATCTCGATATCGTAGTGTTGAAACTAGAACTTTTTTGCAGCTATCAGAATAATTATACTTTAGTGTTAAGTGCAAATTTGTATTTTGAATGATTGTTTAACAATTTTTATTATTATTTTTTTTTTTTTTTTGACATTAAATTATATTTTATTTTATTATACATAATATTATATATATATTATATATATATGGTATAATGTTCTCCGATGATTAAGTTTGTTTTTGGCTTAAGGTTTAACCATCTTAAGGATCAGATATAGATCTAAATTATATTTTGAAACATAAATTAATATATTATGCAAAATATTTTTATAAGCTGTCTGTTATTTTAAGTGAATATGAATTAGGTACATACAACTTAATTTAATGACTGTTATAAGTTATAGTTAAATATTGATTTAATTTATTAAGTTTTCAGCCCACAGTAAAATTTAAATTTATATTAATTTTTTAACCTGCAGAAATATTTTAAACTTGCATGCTATTAAAATATCGTATTTAGTAGTTAGTATTGTAAACGGCATAAATTTAGTTCCGTAATAGTGTTATGAAATAAAAATAAATAATAAATATTCTTTTTTGGAAAGACAATATCTGAAAAAAAAACAATTTTCATTACCTATAGCTTGTTATTTCTTTGTTGATTTAAGTATAAGCTATGGTGAGTTATAATTTCAATTATTTTTCTAAATAATAGTTTTATTGTATTTTATGTATAAATCATAAGATTATAAATCTGATTATTTGATTATTAGGGTTCACTGCAGCTCATTATGTGACCATTAGTTTCATAGTGTAAACATGTGCTGTTATAAAATAAAATAAATACTCATTAGAATTATAACAATATTAAATGTGTAAAGCATATTATAAAAAAAAAAAATAGCAAAACATTATTTATTATGTGAATATTACGTCTTTATGCGTTTTGTTAAGCCGTTGAGCCTTTAAATAATTGTTGTATAATATATATGATTTTTTTTATTATATACAGCGTTAATCTGAAAAAAATATCAAAATTATTTCAAAAAAAAAAATAAATAAATAAAAATAAAATCAACTTTAATTATACAATAAATTATTAATATATTCTATTACCAAATGTTACTACTATTCGTGATCTTGGTATTACATTCCAACATGGCCTCTTATTTTCCATCCCCTTAACCAAATCTGTTTAAAAGTTATAAAAACTCCAGGATTCTTAATTAGAAATATTTCATCTTTTACTGATATTTATTGTTTAAATGCCCTATATTGTTCTCTAGTCAGTTCAATATTGGAATACCGGTCTATCGTATGGTATTCATTCTAAAAAAAATTGAAAGGGTATACAAGGAGATTTGTTCAACTCATTGCTTTTAAAAAAATATCAAATAATAAAAGATTCTACAATATAAATTATATTCTAAATATCCTTAACTTATTATATACTTGCAGTAAAAAAGCTGACATATCCTTCCTCTCTAAATTAAATAGTGGTAAAATTACTCGTTCTTCTCTTTTAAAACGTATTTCTTTCAATGTTCTTCAATATTACTAACGAAAATATCCTAAGTTTTATACCAAACACCACCGTACTAATTATGAGTATAATATAATCCCTTTAACAATATTTTGAGGCTTGAAAATGAATTCGCACTTGACTTCTTTTATTTCTAAGTATTTACTGTTTATTTTGAATTTACCAACTTCGTAATTGTTATATCTATTTTAAATTTTTATTGTATATCCAATCTAATTATTATATTTAATGCTGATATAGTATAATATGTGTTATATTATGTTATTGTACTTATTATGTTGTTATTTTTATGTATACTATTCTGTATAGGTATCAAGCAAAAAAAAAAAATAAGAATACATTAATGGCTATGTAGTAATATCAAAAAAAAAAAAAAAATTTCGTTACGATATTGTAACTAAATTTATATTTTTATAATTAGACTTAACGTAAAACATTATTATTAATATACCTAAAATCTTAGTATTGTATCAGGATTATGTAATCTTTATTAAATGTTCCACTCAAATAATGAGATTAACCATATTTATTTTGGTTTGATGAGAGAGATGGAGTAGCGTTACAATTGTTGATAGTAAAATGACACATGACTGATTATTATTTTCAAGGTCTAATAGATTTAATAGATGAGAAGTGTACAATTAAATTATTATAAGGGAGAATATTGAAATTACTCACCACGGGATAGGCTAACGAAGGCTCTCCATATTATGTCACAAGATTTCAACGGTGATATATAATCCATAGACGACAAGAGTTACTTATCTATAAATTTAGTATAATAATTAAGTTGTCTGGTATACTTACATGATCAAAAATGTACCCTCGCGGCACAAACATTATAATATATGAAGCTCTATGAGTTAAAACTAAATTAACACAACACACTAGTAAAATCAACTTTATAAGGTCAAATTATTACCTACATAGAATAAATAAAATCAGAAAGGATTGTTGCAGTCACTTGCAGGGATGAACAATATTTGAAATACTATGTGTTAAATCTTGTATTTATTATTTACTATTTTTAATAACTAGATGCTAAATATTTTTAATTTTAGACTCTAAGCGTAATAACAAGATAAATATGACATGTATTGAATTTACAATAAAAAGTTTGTTTTTATTCTTTTAACTTAATCTTGGGATTCTGTTATTCCTTCAGAGAGGGAAGAGAGTCGAATGTAAAAATTCCAATAATTATCTTAACAATTAAGACAATTTTTTTAAACATTACAGAAAATCGAAATATTTACCCAACACTAATTTCAATCAAATTTCTTTAATAACTATTATTTTATTAGTTCCTATTATACTTTCAAAAATACTTTGACTCTGGTTAGATATTTATAAACATTTTAAATTTTATATTCTTAAAACTAATTCAAATTCATGACAATGTTACTTATGACTAAACATTTTAAAACTTAATAATAATATTTCTTTTCAGAATAATAATATAAACATTGAGCTTAAATCGACGTTGATTTTTTATAAGTTCAAATTTTAACAATATTTTTTGGTTAATCTTAAGTATTTTTCCCATCGCCAAGGTTCGAGAGACATTACATTAAATTAGGATAACTATTAAATTTATTGAACTTGCGAATAGACTCCAATGTACAAATATAATATAAATAATAACTTTGTGCAAAATTTTAATTTACACGTAATTAATTTTGAGACGTTTAAATAAGAAACCTATAGTTTCCATTGGCTATTAAAACTTAAGTACTAGTATGTGTCGTGTGATGTAAATAATATTACCAAAAATTGATATGAGGATATGCAAAGATTCTATTTTAGTCCCTCTCAAGAAAAAATGTTTGTTTTTTCAAGTACCTATAACTATTTTGTTATTAACAATATTAGTCCATAGAAAATACAACCAACTATTTACAGTGTTATCCTTATTTAATATAATATATTATAGGTGAATTATATTTATTTTTCTATTCTAAATTCACGCGGATATGTTTAAGTTTATAATTTTCTTCTAAATTGTAGAAAATTGGGTAGATTACGTTGATAAAAAAAATTCGACGTGAAATTTCCATGTATCTAAATAAAATAAATTATGAAATAATTACTTTTTATATATAAGTACCTATAAATCATAAATTTGAGTTCCAAAATAGTTTTTAAATTATTATCATTCTATATAGGAACTTAATGTGTTGTGCCCTTGAAGCTGGATTTTCTGGGCCACCTCACATGCCAAACATATACTAACTGTTTTATAAATTAGTAGTATCTATTATGTAAGTTAAAAGCCCAAATATCGTTAAAAAATAAAAGCTTGTACAACTATAAAATATACAAAATATTATATGAAATTGTTGTACACTTAAATTGCAGCAAATTGTAGTCACGGTTGTTTAATGTTTATTGATAGGTACAGTTTTAACACCACATCTTATCATAAAAGGCTTTCAAATAAATTTACCTAATTACTATATGACATATAAGTAAAAATGACTATAAGTGGCCTATATATATTATATCAACATTTAGAAATAACTTAATACGTGTTTTTATAATGTTATTAACGTTAATAATTTTGATATTACTGCATACAATGCTATACACAGCTTTTTTTTTTCCAATACCTAGTTATAATTATTAATATCACCTTAGGAAAAACCTATGGGCTATCATGGCTAATCAATAATCAATACAATATCTTAAATCATGCCTGTAGCCAGAAAACATTTCTTTTATATTTTCATATCGTATTTTGTATATAGTATTAGTAAATAAAAACGTGAAGAAAACCCGATGAGTGGAAAGATTACTAAAATACGATCTGGTGGTGCATAAGTATTCGACAAGTGCATGCAAATGCGCTGCGCGTACTTGTGTTAACTGCGCGCAGGCTACAAACGCATTACCACGGGCAACGTTTTTGCGTTCATTGACTTTTGACGGAAAACAGACTAGAGTGGAGAAGAGAAGAGAAAGAAAAGAATATAAATAAAAAAAAAAATAAATAAATAAATCGTTGCGTCGTCGTTTGGCATACGTCGATGGCGACGGTGCAGATGCGCCGACAAACACCTCATGTTCAAATCGTTGTCATATGCTCTATAGTGGGAAAAAAAAGGCAAAAGAAAGAAAAGAAAAGGAAAGACAGGAGAAAAAATCCGCCGATAAAAAAGCGACGGTAAGAGAGGAGGATTGGCGGATAAAGACGAAAATAAAAGAATGATTGCGTGCGATCGAGAATCGACGTTAAATCGGTACCGATCTATTTTGGTCTCACTTGACGCGCGCGCTCCCCGATGCACCGCGCCCTGCAGATAAATGCATTATTGCACTGTGACTGCATAGGCTGTGCAGCGGCACCAGCCTCCGCGCGACCAGTCGGTTATCGCAAAATCCATGTAGTTATATTGTTAAGAGTTACTAGTTACGACTTGGGGTCGTGGTAGCATATATTACTTATATAAGTGGTTATTATATTTATAATATTACATAAGTGTTCACTGTACCTACATAATATGTATACATTATTTCATACTTGTAGTTACTCATTAGTTACTACAATATAGACGTGTTTGTAGACTTAAAATATACTAACGTTCTTTGTTACCAAATATTAAGTTTAAAAAAAAAATTATAATTATGTATTTTCTATTACTATTTTGCTAAATTTCTACTTGATATTTACTAGCCAATAGTAAACGATAATAGATCGTGGATATTACATGACACAAGTATACTTCTGTATTTTTACTGTACAGAAATTTAGTTCTATTTGCAAAGTTTTAGTTAAAAACGACTGTAACAAGGTCTAGGGAAACTTTTACTATATTAATTCAAGCCCGTAGCCAGCTGGGTTAAGACCCCCCCCCCGATATTCTTTTTTGAAATAAGATTGAATAGTTAAAATTTAATTAATATTTTTATAATTACATATTTTATTACATAATATAATAAATTTGTACTCTAAACCCCCCCTCCCCCAAAAATATTTTTCTGGCTACGGCCTTGGATTAATTAGTTAGGGAACGATTTCTATTGCTTATGGATACATTTCTTGTAGCTAGGGGATTGAGCACACCTGTGAAAGAGGTTTTGTATTAAGAAAAATATAGTTACGTTTGTTTTATACAATATCTAGAATAATTATTGACATATTATTTGAAATAGTATTTTATTTCACGAAAATGGGGCTGTTTATAATTGTATACCTATTAGAGTTCACTGGTACCTATTGATGGTGAATGTCGAACTAACTGCTGTGTGCGTGCCAATTTAATAATAAATAATAACTTGGATGGAATCGAAAAGTATCGAGTGTGTATTTCTGAGTAATAGGTATAACGTGTAGGAAGCAGATATAATATACAATACACTTTGTAGGTACTATAGGACCGATTCAAGCATTAAGACAAAATAGGTGGATACTAGGTATTACTATAGGTAAATAAATAATATATAGTCATCAAAATTCCATTTTTCTCCCTATATCTTTATATTCTTTTTCGACCAAATAAATTTTTTCCTGTTATACGAATCAAAATATTAAGTATAACTATTATAATTTCTTTGCTTAATACAGATATATCAACACGGGAAAATGCTCTGATAACATAAGTATTGATATTTACTATTCGTAAATCGACTTAGAATCCATATTGTAATAACATGGAACATAATTGTGTTTTCTTCTTAAATAATATTTAATTTTTTTTTTTTTTTTATAAAAACAAATAAAAAAAAGCGGGCAAGTGGGTACCGCTCTGCTGTACATTAGGTGCCGTGTGGATCATTATAATATATTATAAGTGTTAAATTTGAATCCAATGATAGTTATCATTGTATACGAAAAACGATTCTGAACGAAGATGATTTGTCAGCCTAGGATATAATTTCCAGTGGTTGGTGAAAAAGGTGGTTTATGTTTTAATGACCTGAATACACCAAAATTTAAGTTCTTTTATAATTATTGTAAGCTAAACTTATGAAAAACCTTGTATTAAATTTTCAACTCTTAGCTACTTATACAACAATTTTTATAAATTATACCTACAAAATAATTTTCAAGTATTATATATTTTATCAAAATCAAGTATTTTGATAGAACCAAAAAAATTTTATCGACACTTCAAAAAAAAAATTTTCAGAAAAATTGAAAATTTCAGTTGTCTATAAATAGCTCAAAAAATTCATAATATTTTAATATTATATAAAATAATAATAATATATAATTATTTTATTATAATATTTTTTTAATATTTTATTTATATTTAATATTTCATTTTAAAAATTAAATCACGTTAAGAAAACTCCAATCTAAATAGCTGGAAAAAATTTCAAGTATATACGACTTATACTTTTTGAATAATAACAAATATTTAAAATCGTTTGAGGATAAATCGTTATCGTAACGCGATTTCGTAAACATTTAAAATTCAAACGCACCTTAAATTTTTCCTATTAAGATGCTACTTGAAGAAAAACTTATGGAAAACTTAGTGTTGTATTTTTAATCCTCATTTATAAACACAAAAAATTTAAAGATTTTTCAACTTCAAAATTACTTGCAAATTTTCACGTTTTCAACAGATTTCGTAAAAATTTGAATTATAAACGCTTATAAAAAAAAAATTGTGACTAAAGATTTTTAATTTTTTTTTAGCTACATTAAGAAAAACTCATAAGGATTAAATTTTCAAGTGTTTTTGGTCATCCAAAATTTTTTTATCGACACTTCAAAATATTTACATAAAAATCGAAAATTTATATGGTCTATAAATAACTCAAAAACAGTCAAAATATTTTGGAAATTTAGCCATGTATTAAGAACAGTAACATAAACATGTAGTGAAAATTGTAAGTACTTAAAGTGATTAGTTTTTGAGTAAGACCATATAAAATAATTGATTTGGTCGAAAACTGGTTTCCCGTTTTTCCGTCACTTTTTTTTGTTTTTCTCGATTTTTTTTTAAACTGTTGGAAAATGCTTACTCTTGACCTCTATAATGCACCAAGGATACTCGCTTTGCCATCGGAAACCACTCCCAAAGTTTGAAATTGAAGCATTATTTCGACTAGTTATGCTGTACGCAGACACAAAAAAAAAACAAAACAAAAAAACACATATCATTGTAAAATCAATACATTCATCACTTCGTTCAGAATTTAAAATAATATTTCTTGATTTAAAAATTTAGCTGATTTAATGAGTAATTTTCATAACTACTACATCAATAAGAAACAATATAGTATATACTAAAATATAATATTTTAAAGAATGATTGCCATTTTTCAATGATTATTCTACTTGATCTAATTATATTATAAACTTGTATTTTTAATAAAAATATTCAAATATCAGATTTTTTTTGTTAACATAACATTGTAATGGTTCAATTTATATTGTGTAACTTACCAGTAATTAATATTTTACGTTTCATTAAACTAAAATAATTAGGTTCATAAAATCATAATAATATGAATTCAAAAAGTTTTTTTTTTATGTTTATTGACATATTTCATGAAAGGTTTTATATTTTTATATTTCGTGGAACTTTCAGGTTTTATCTTTATATTATTGTATTATTGTAAATTATAATTAACAGCTAGGTATAGTAATAGAAGAGAAACGAGAATATATTTTTTTTATTGTGGTCATTATTTATCTACAGTTGTGTAAACACTTCATACTTGTCTTATAAATCGATTTTTTCGTGAGGATGTCTTGAGTACGCAGAAAAGAACAACATTTAAAACTGATAAAGAGTATATTATTTTGATCAACCGGACAAGTGTACTAAATTTTAATCAAATTTAATGAATTCTATAATCTATGAATACGGCGATAATTTATCTGTCACGAGTAAGTTTATACAGACACTCTTTAATATGCATACATATATTAATATTATTACATTATCTGTTAAGTATGTAATAAGTATGTATAATTAATAACGATACTGTGTGTAGATAAATATATTATATACCTACAATATACAGTGAGTGGTATTTATCTTACTTTCTAAGATAATGATTTTGATTTTAGATCTATAAAATACAATTTAAAGTACTTATTAGGTTAGGTGAGCATGGACATTTTCGGCGATAATGACAAATTACATGCATAAAAATTATTTTTAGTATAAAAAATAATATATAACTTATAATCAACTATTTATATATTAAATAATATAGATAACATAACATTACATACTAAATTATATACTCTTATTAGTATCAAAACTTGTAGAAGGGACATCAGTCCAATTAGGTACTCCAATTTATATGGGTAGGTGATAAATTAGATACAGTTAATATTAGAAATACAATTCAGAATAGATAATTAATAAACAAGTTAAAATATTATCAATAAAATTTTTATTTTATTGATTGAATACAAGTGTTTAGAAATCAAAAATAAGAAAACTTATTTTAATCTAACATACTCGACTACAATATTTATAATATCTATATACTATTAGTATGCTATTTTTATAGTCGCCAATGTCGTTAAAGTTGAATTCCATACATTTAATATAAAATACTTATTAAACTAACTTAATATTTTATCATGCCTTATTCATCATTTTATACTAAAAATAATTTTCACTATATAACATGTATTTTATACTTTATCGCCGAAACTGCAGCGCCGAAAAATAATACCCTAGGTTAGGTAAACACTATGATTAATATCTCGGACTAGAGTCGATAAATGTGTTTCTTCTCTTTTATTTCTTATACATTCCATCATGGCATTTTTGCCATAGTTATACAGTATACACTTATTATAGCCAATTGATAATTTAAAATATGGTATCCCTAAAAAAATCACTTCTTAGACTAAACGACTTTGAAGTTCCGAGTCTCCGAAAATAACATAATATAGATCATTTCTTATATAAATAAGTGAATATGTGAAAATGTAGACATATTAGTAGATATCTTTGATCTACAATATAAAACCGCTTCTAAACAGTGATTCCCGATACCCGAGGCGTATTATGATATAGAATGATAATTTTAACTTGATTCAAATTGTAAAATTGAAATTATAAAAGTCATCATCAGACAACAATATGAAAACATAAACAGTTGTAAATACTTAGACAAATATGTATTCTTATAACAATTATATAGTGATTTAAAATGATTTATTTGTCAATCGAATGTGCCGAGCTATATTGATTGTAGTTTAAATCACTCATTCCGAGTCACATAAACATGGACAATCACTAAACATTTAATGAATAAATGGCTCATGAATGGTCCTTTATATTCTAATGATATATCAGTTCTTTTTATTAAACTCGACATCGGTATAATTAATATATTATGCTAAAAAAAAAAAATAATATATACGCATGTTGTTTGTGCAAAATTTTACGTTTTTTTTTATCTTATTTTTTTATTTATTTTTTTACAGTGATTTATTAAAAAAATATGTCATCATTTCCTTTTCTTCGTTCAGTTCCGTTCAGAAGTACACATAATACAATGAAATCATATACTTAGCATAAGCATACTCATATATAAACTTAATATTTACGTTACAGAACGCAAATAATTTCAGTTATATATACTTGTATCTAATATAAAAACATTGATTAACTCGATTTATTTTTACTAAAAAAAAGTGATTTTTTTTTTTAAATAATTGCCGATTTTTCAATTATTTTCTTTTAACCGCATGGTAAAGTTATTATAATAATAAAATAGTTATCAACGATACATTCTTGTGATTTATAGACATCTACACTATTATAATATACTTAATCCGATTAACAATAATGCTTAAAATATTTTATTGATACACGTGTAATTGAGTTTTATTATGCTTTACAATAATAATATAGATAAATTAAATAGAGCTACGCGTTGTTGGTTAAAATATGCATAAAATTATCAATAGAAATAATATAATAAATATGTTTGTTTGAATGAGATATAAAGAAAAATAAAGAATATACGTATTCTTATTATATATATTTTTGCAATCACAGCATTTCGTCTCGAATGACTGTGATTTACGAGATCGTTTTTAATAGACCTACATTATTCACAGTTTTAGCGTTTGTAGATTACCAGTCTCCCATACTGTCCATACTTCACATATAATACTATTAACAACATAAGTATTTCATTTCGTATCAAATAAAGTGATCGTTTTCGGATTTATCAAGCAACGCATTCCAGGGCCACATAAATCCTAGAACTTCTGTAACTTTTTTGAATTGTCACAGAAGATGTACATATTATAATGTATCGTTATTATTATTTATAGGCTCGCGTACTATGAGGTTCACATTCTTAACTATTGGTCATAAAAACAAAATTAATTGTCCACAAGAGTGCCAGTGAAATGTTTTCTATGGTTGCATATCTGGAGAAGGGAATGATGGGAGTTACAATACATATACTAGCAATTTCAAAGCATTGCTGGATCAGATAGTATAATATATATAACCGTTAATATATTATTTTAAATTTCAGTGTTGTGTGTATAGTTTATAGTAAATGTATTAAAAAAAAAAATCGAAGATGTTATTATATTTATTTTAATTATATTGAGATATATGAGAGCGCGAGCGCGTTTTCTTTTACTTATTTAGATTAACTTATTATTTATTAAACATTGATTTTATTTAATAATAATAATAAAAAAAAATTAATATTTACAAGCATTGGTAAATCAAAGTTTCAAAGTTCGTTGAGAAATCATGATCCACTCCACCACCACCCCATCTTGCGAGTGCTTTAGGTTATCCGATTTCGTTTAATGGCGGAATTTTCGTTAATTGTTTATATCGAGCTAGTTAAATAAGTTCAACAATGTTAATGACATGGTGATTATAGTTTATAGTTCATCAGTATAAACATATACAAACATACTATTACAAAATATATTTTAAACCTTATACTATACTGCTTATTATAGTAGGTATAATAACACAACGGTAATAATGACAATTTTTTTGATTTGCTTGAGTTAATTATTGAACACCTCAATATTTTTAGAAACACAAAAGCAAAACTTTATAATTATTAATTTTATGACTGTTTTATAGTTTTTCATTAGGCAAAAGTAAAACTTTTCCTTTATATTTACCGACTATCACTCATTATACTCGTAACACGTATCAGTATCGCATAATAACTTGTTTTTATCATTTTTTAATCATATCCCACAAATTAGCGTTTTAAATTATCTTTATAATATTATGCTGTTTGTATAATACATACTTAACTAGTGTTTTCACGATTCCTCAGAACAAATAATTTTCAAGTGCCTAGCTAATTTAAATTATTAAAGATAGCTTGGGAAACTTTTTAGTTCATAAAACATTCATATTATTATGACATATTTTATGATATTTATGGTCACAATTTAGTGTAAATATTTATAAAAACGTTTCTGAGCACTGTGGATAAGCTGGCCCTTGTACATAATAGAGTACAAGAAAAATTAAAAAACAACTACCTATAGTCTCAAATTATTGTCTCTTATATTTTGTAGATATATTATGACTCATGAAGTATTTATTCGTAATTTTCACTATACAGTGTATCTAATTTTATATAATGTTATGTACGTATAACTATTTACAAATTAATCATATTATTTATATTTCATTTATTTATTTTTCTTCGATTAATTTTCTTACACTTTTAGTGTTTCTCCAGATCAATTTATTCTCGCAGTCGTCTAGACACCGCACACACCTGCAAACCCAATGTTCTTTAGTTTTTTTTTTTTGTCACACCTTTATCACGGAACCGTCAGGACATAACATAAAACCCATTAATATTGAAATTCCCGCACTTAACTCCACCCTCTCAATACTCTAACGTCTCTAACATTCGCCGTACATTTAGCATTGTGCCATCTCAGTGTCTATTTTTTTATGATTTACGTTCAAATAATGTTTACTTTAATATCGATCATTGTAACGTATTGAAACGTTACAAAAACGTAATGCTTACTCTATAAAAATATTAATACAAACTCCTCTCAAATTTCAGATATAAATAAAATATATATATTTAATACCATACGTGTATACATATATTACATATAAAATATTTATAACGTATTTGATATAGTATATTTAATAAAAATAATATGAACATGATGATTTAAAGACGATCCGTTGATTGTATGCGTTTTAACTGCGTAGCTACAAATTTTAGTCGCAGTTTTTGTCCATAAACACAAAGTATCGAGGACAATATTTTTATTGTGTATTATCTGTTCAAAATTATTTCTGGTTAAATGAATCCGTTCATATAAATTTAAAACTTTGCTTTAAACCATAGTGTAATATCACAGTATAAAATTAATTATTAAATATACATATTTATGTAACTTATTTTAGTCAGATTTGAGTGTATATTCACATAATATTACGTTAAACAACATCTCACGAATTTTAGAGTATAGAAGGCAACGATAAACTATTCTGCACTTATTCTTCCCAAGTAACACAACAGTACAATTTCAGAGTTCTAAAAATATTAATCGTTTGTAATTTTTTTTAAATAATGTAGGTAATGACATAATATATAATACAGTAAGAATTTGACAGGTCATAAATGTATATTTTTCATTTTAGGTTGATTTAAAGTAATTATTTTAAAGGGTTAGTATTAAGGGTTTGAGAAACCCCTACTTGAAGTTTTTGATGAGATAGAGAGAAATTAGTTTATACTCTAACTTGGGACGTATGCTATAATAATATTCATGAATAGGTAGTAACATAATATTATATATGTCAGTTTCCAAAAATACTTATACTTATAATATAATTTATATCTACCTATAAATGTAATATTTCTACATTCCATAGCATAATATTAATCGACATATAGTTTATATCACTAAGATGATATACCATACTCTGAGCTCAATTTTCTTTCTTGTGAGATGCAAGTATAGTATAGGTATAATAAAGACCAGAAAAAATACGAATTTATACGATTAGATTTTAAAAAGCTCTCAGTCTCATTCACTCAATTTTGATTAAATTAATCTTAACAAATGAAGTTTAGTAATAAAGGTCGGTCGTATTAAAAGTCTTCTGAGGAATTTAAAAATTAACGATTGATCATATAGGAGCTAGAAAATCCGTTTTACAACTACAAAAATTAAATTCAGTTGTCGATTTTAACAATAAACACTTCGAATTATCGCCATCATTTCAATCGCGATGACTGCATGATAATATACAGTTATCGTGTTAACAGATGATATTTACGCTATTATACATAATAAATTGTTGTAAAAGTACCGTGAAAATAGGTAGGACGAGTGTTGTAAATGTGTAATAATGATATATAAGAGCCGTATCGCGTGCAGTGCAGTGAGGTGCATGTGCATTTGCAGTGCATAGTGCATATATTATTTAATACATACAGAGTGATTGGCCAAATATAATAAACCTCTACTAAAATATAAGACTAAATATTACCATAAATTATTTAGTAAAACACTTGTAAAGTATCATAATACTTTGTACATACGTTTTAATAATACGGTAACAATATTCTAGTTTGAATTTTAATTCAAATGCATATTTCTGTATTTTAATAATAATAAAAAAAAATTATCTGCTTTATGCTTGATATCTTACAATAAAAATATCGTTAAGTACTCATCGTTTAAAGAATAAAAAGATATTTATTTCACCTTAGACGGTGTACAAAATACCATCTAAACGTTTTAAAATATGGTCGTTAAGTATGCTTAAAAAAATTCGAAAAATTTGAAAACGAATAAAATATGCATTATTAAAAGGTAAAAAGAGGATGAGTATTATACACTTAATTTACTTCTTATCCTGCATACGTAAATAATATACATCAAAACAATCTAACGTGTCGCTCACCAATATCTATATTAGTATATTACCTATGCCTGCAAATAACCGTCGTGTCGGACTAACGATTATTATTAAACGTGCGTCTATATATTATAAAAAATACGTAGGTAATGCACAAAACTGGTAGGTAGGTTTAAGTGGAATAAGGTACCTGTATACATAATATAATATGTTACCTATAATAATATGGGCACAGTCTAGTCCGGATGAGCGGATGCTGTACGCGGACCACAATTATAATAAAGTGCACATAATATCATAATCATTTTAATATCCGCTGTTTTATTATCTAAATATTGTTAAAAATAGGTACCTTGTTTCGATCGTTTCGGTATCGTGAAACACAATGATCACCGCTTACGCGCACAATCGCGCGCAGATATTATTATACCTATTATAATATAGTGGTGTGTATATGCAAATACGATAGCATTTTACCATGCCAATGACGTTAAACGGCTATATTTATACTGCATCGTACAAACGCAACAGCGTGTAACTGCCACCACTGGTATTATAGTTGTATACTCGTGATTGTTACGATTTATTGTATTTATTTATTTGTAAGTTTATAATATTTTTACCGTCACGAGTCGTTCTAATCATTTCTACATACATTGACAGATGTTGAAAAGTTTTCTATTTTATGAAGACGCAGATACTTAACTTAATGTCCAGTGATATGGCTAATATCCCGTTATCCATTTTCCAAAAAAAAATTTCCCACTGATTCCGATATGAATATGACGCGGCTAAAATTTAATATTGTACCTTTTTATAACATATTAAATAACGCTGGTAATGAAATTATTTATGAGGCTCATTATTAAAATCTCCTTATTTATCATAAATAAAAATGTAATATCAATAAGAATTATTTGTAAACTAAGATTACCCTAGACCCCCACACGAGTATTATCAGAGAGGCCCAATAATCTTTCGATATTAAATAAAATAAAAAATAAATAAATATTGTAAATCTTTTCAGCGATATTAATTTCATTAATTATATTATTATTACGAGTCGCTGTCGTTACGTGAAATTTAAATTTTAAACGAGCCTAAGCTTCCTGCTCGAGTACCATAGCCGCCCATAATAGATATATTATTATTTGTTACAATATTATTAAGTGCTGCTTACACCATTACTCTTATAATCTTATTTTTATTTTTTAAGCCCTCGATGTCACACGCACTAATGTCTAATGGGTAATTATATTGTGTTATTACATTTTTAATTTTGTCTTGAAGTCAGACGTGAATTATATGCATATTTATAATATTGGTAAAAATTCAGCAATTCAAGAACGGTTTGAGAAATTTTTTCTTTGTCTATTCGATTCTAAGGCGGGTAACTGATAAGAATGATTTAAAATTGACTGTTTATTTTAAAGGGAAATGTTCAATTGGTTTCAATACTTTGTTTAATTTCGTTGGGTTCGTTAAATGGGGTATCCACGATTTCTGTTATTTATTTTTTATAAATGTTGTGACGGGTGTCTCTAATTGAATTGAATTTCATTGATAACGATAGAGAAGATGTAATTGCATTCTTAACTATTTGGTCGGCTCTTTAATTTATTTTATATCAAAGTGCCCTAAGATCCAAAAGAATTTATATTTTATTTTAAATATTTAGACTTCTAACGAATTATAAATATTTTTTATATTGTTGATTGCACTGATAGAGTTTATAAAAAATATTGAACTATTAATACAGTATTCAATTATTGAGTAGAATATATTGAGAATGATAGTGGATTCAGCTGTAAATATCAACTATGAATTACTTTGAATATACTCGTATGTTACAGATTGTTCTATATAACGACTTATTGCATAATTTTCATTTTACAATATAGTACTGTTGCTTATAACTAGAGGGAGATGAAGGGTTATTTTTTATATAGAACGTATGGTGTATGGTGTTCTTTTTAATTGTATCTTTCTTCGAGAAAATTAGCACTGGTGTGAGTACATTGTGAGTAGCGAATACATTCAATATTTCTAGATTGTTCTCCTATAATATATTTGAAAATACTTAGAAATTTGGTTTAAATCAATTAACGAAAAGTGTAATCGAGAATTTTACTCCTTAATTTAAAGTTAAGTTAGTCTTCTTTTAAATCAAGTGAAGGGATATCGGATAAACTGTAAGCGCGTAGGATTACACTAGAATGGTATGCGCAGACATGCGAAGCCCCGAGTCGTGTATTGCATCTAGTTTTCTAATTGAAGATTTTTCCGCAGCTGATCAAATTAAGACTCCGTAATCGAGTAATAATGAGAGATTTTTAAATTAGTGTAAAAGCAATTATAGTTTTAGAGCTCCGTGATGTATGAGACAGTATTTTTATTAAGTCGTTGATAAACCGTGTTCTTCAAGTTGTTGAAATGTTTAAAACCTAGTCATTTATTAATTATTATCGAATTTTATACTTATTTTTATCATCTATGATTACATTTGAAAATATGAAAATTACTTTGTGATTTTTCAGAACAAAAGGTTAGGGTTCAGGGGCTGCTCTAGGGTTTGATATATATTTTATTTTTCTGCGAAGGAGCATTAATATTACATAATTTAACACATATATGAAAAATTATAGACTTTAAAACATCTATCAAACTAAACTTTATTTTTTATTAAACTCTCGGAGGCTTAATAATCATAAAAGTAATAAACTAATAAGTGTATAAATTACAATACAAAATCTAATTTTCTATTCTCATTTTTTGCGAATCGATCTATTTCTTTATACATATCTATAGACATTTTAATGACAACGATTTTACCAAACTAAAAATAGAAAACTTGAGAGTTCCTATAAGAAAACTATGTACGTACTATATGAAAATATTGAAGATACATAACGACTTATAAGATTTATAATTAAACGATATCAAGTATATATATTAATATTATATTATAACATTTACCGTAATAATAAAAGCGTAGGTGTATTAAATTTAATACCGTAGTAGGTTCCTGTTCAAATTCAAATTTCATTTTTGGGATTTGAGGAGTGGGCTGGGGGCCATATCCCTCCACCCTAAAGCCTCCATTGATCTCGATACCTGGTGTTATTTTAAAGGTTCGGTTTATTAAAAGCATGACGTGAATGAGTTTAAACAGTTTTTAGTATTTTTCTTGTAGAATAAATATGGAAATTGTTTGGTTAAAGGTTAAATGTAATATATTTTTACTATAAATCAGTATAGAAGTAGATCTTCCAGGAAAATATTTTGACGGGAATTGGCTACTACTATAGAAATGAATAAATTCAAAAAATGTTAATTTTTAATTTTATTTGTTTTTATTAATTCAATTAATTGGTATATAGATTATACATTTATACATAGCACATTAGCACATGTTTTAATATGAATTTTATTAATGATCAATTTAATTAATATTAATAAAATATCAGACTACCTACTCATTAATTCCTATATATAAGCAGGTATATAACACGTATAGCTAATTACACATTTATTAGATGTAAGTTTAGGTAGTCATGGGATTTACAAATCATTAGAACATTAGAAAAATGGCTTACTTGGAAGTTTTATCGTTTGACAAAGTTTTTGGATCTCGACAAGTTCAGTCATGTTGTTTAAATAGTGGTTTATTTTAGAACTTCTTACAAACATAAAGGTGAAAATATGTTTCTGACATAATTTTAGAAAATCACATCAATAACCATGGGCCATGGCCTATAGACATTTGATATAATTCTTAGTACATTTATAAAATTACACATATAATATAATATACATAAATAAGTTTTTAGTTCATAAAATCATACCAGTTTACTGTATCTTCTTTATAAATAAATCAATATATTATGCTAATTTTGTCTGTCAAATAAATTTGTATGTAAAATTTAATTCAGAACTATGCACACTCATTATATCAATCAAAATATATATTTAATATACAATACAAAATAAAAATAATTAATAACGTTTAAAATAATGTATTTAATATAATAAATAATATTTTTTTTATATATTAATAAATGTAATGTGGGTACTTATTTACATATTTTTCTTATCATTTCTTAAAACATTAACTTAAACAATTTTTAACTTGGAAAAATAATTAAATTTTGTTCTTGATTATAATGTCATTTTTAAGGTCAATTGCCAATAATCAAAATTTCTATAAACCGTTTCCATTTATTTCAAAAAAATTTATTGAAATGCTCATATGATTCACGATTACTTAAATACAAAACATGCTACTCTTAAAAAAAAAACCATACAAGATACTAAAAAAAAATAATACATTACGCGCTCATCGTTCAATTCTCCGGAGATGTTTCATGGAAAGCCGCAGATGTATTTTTTTTATCAATTTTATCACAGATATTATTTAATAACTGGACAGTGGGTCGCGCATTTCCATAGATTAATTTCAATATTTTTGTCTTTTAAAACTGGTTTTGCGTCTCCAAAGTACAATTACATTTGCTTTTGTATCAGACAGATAGTAAAATTATGATAAGTACACAAATTACAAACAACGAACATTTCACTACCGATTTTCGCTCTATCCCATATTTACTAATAATTTACCCACCAGCACCTCGTGTACCACGAGCAAAACAGCACCTTCTCACCGTCACCGCCGAGTTGCGAACTAGGACGGGGACGGAACAACACGACATACGTATTTTTGTACGACATTTATTCGTATAATCGAAAATAAAATCTAAATCAAAAAATATTATTATTATCTAAATCTCGTGCGGGCTCTGGGCCCCGAAGTCGACGGCTGAGGTTGTCTTTCCACCATCATTATAATGTTATATTATCGTTCGGTTCGGGGTTGGTCGTACAATGACGGCGATACTTTTAATAATAAATATATATCGTATAATTTCACTATAATTGTATTATTATTTTAACCATATACCATATTATACAGACCTCGTAATACTTTACGCGCACGGTCTGAAACCCGAGAAGCGCGCATGTCAAAACACAATATTACAACGCACAACAGTTTAATAATAATAATATATTATATTATAATACACAATGCAATATATATATATATATATAAAGACAATAACAATAACAACAATACCAGTGCACCTTATATATCATAATAATATGGTTGTGTGTGTGTGTTTTTATGTATCCTCGGGGAGACGCCCGCCGGTCCCGCCCCCGTCGTGATTTCGGGTCTTAATAAGGGTTGCCCGCCCGCCCCGCCCTCGTCAAAAGGGTCTCGAGGCCGACACGACGCGTGCACACGAAAAACGGTCGCACGCCGCCGCCACCGACGGTACGCGCGATATTTAAAATACTGTAATAATAAGTCATTTTGTCGCACTCGAACCGTCGCAGCGGACGCGTCGACGACGCGTACGCGCAACGACAATTTATTATTTAAACAGTTGTTATCAAATAATAATAATATTCGTCCGATATCGTTTCGCATCGTACACGCGCCTCTCGTTCCTGCTATAATTCCGGAAAAATCTCCTCCGAAATCCCTGGAGCACGCATTCGGAGACGTTCGGAAGGAGTCCCGTTTAATAATCTTAGTTCGCCGACATCATACGATCGTCGTCGTCAATGACCTCCGACGGCCAATCGTGCAATCAGCCTTCTTCCGCGCGTTCATAGAGACAACATTATTATTACTATTATTATCATCATCATTATCATTATTAGGTACCTATTATAAAAACCCAAAAACCATCGTCTCGGACGGAATTATTATACCGTCCGACATGCTGTCGTCTTACAGAAAAGGTTAGTGAGTATACACTATATAAATATGTATATTTGTGTTATTTGTGTGTACGCGTGTGTGTGTATGTGTTATTATAGTTATGGCACGCGGATATCTGACGCGTTTAGGTAAATGCGATTTCGGCGTAAAACAATAACAATATTGTCATATTATTATACACCGCGTCGAACCCTATAATATGTTATCGGACTTGAAACAATTATAATATACAATAACTAGTATTGTATTAAAGTGTTACCGGTATTGTACACGTTATTATGACTGACTTAGTCGTGTAAACCTTATCTCCGTATAAGCTACTGTATACCCATTATAAAGATATGTTGGTTATGTATTAGTGTCAGGCCGAAGCTAACCCGCGGATCACCGGTGGCCCTTGGATATTTTTCAATATTGAGGACCATGTCCAAATGGTAAAGTGTATAATTTAATTCGCTCATAAGTCGCGATTCAGAAATTTAAGAATATTATTATAGGTGTATTGTTGTAATGAATCACAAAGTCTGGTTTATTCAACACATTTTGTACATCATAAAATAATATCATCCGTAAACAAGCATTTTTAAAACTTATACTTCAGCAATAAATTAAAAATAAAAAAAAAAAAACAATATTTTTATAATAATTTTTAATTTATTTATATTTATTAATTTTTTTTTCGAATATAAGATATATTATTTTCGTTGTATGTGTATAATTGTAAAATAAAATAAATAAATATTGTTACTTTTTATTTTTTTAACTATTGTATTAATTATAAGTATTAAAATTTAAAAGACAGTAAAGTTTCTTTTTAAATTTATATGGAGTGTCGAAGTGATGCAGTTGCTCAATCAAGGGCCTGCATATCAATAATAAATTTATTTAATAGGTATATATTAAACCTTTTAATATAAGTATTCATATAAATAATAATATATTCATTATCCAATCAATTTATACATAATCTGATGTTATGTGGATAAAATATTCGTATTAATATAGGTAACCGTAATCTGGTAATTTCGGTAAAACACGATAAATGCACCAAATACTTTAAACAGTATTATACTGACTTTAATTTTAGTAGCAAAAGTAGCAAAACCAAATTATAGGTATTAATTAAAAATAAAATAATTTATAAGATAACTAATTATTATAATTAATTGATAGTTACAAAATATTATTTAGTATTTAAAATTTAGTTAAAATTTAAAAATGTCCTGTAAGTTGTAACATAGATACATTTATACTCGGCGGGCGCTCTCGGGATAAACGTTTCTAATAATTCTTTTTCTCGTGTCTCTGTGGTGTTGTTTATTTTTATAATTATTATTTTCCTATTTTTTTTTTGGTACGAACACGCAAAAATCCGGTGGCGATTTCAGCGAAATTTTTTCCACGCAGTGTCTCGTGAGAACATTCCTCACGAGATGTCTTACAAACTTGGTATACAATATACTCGTATATATATATAAAACGGACAGATATTATACAACGCACAAACACACACATCTATAATAATCTATAGCTATGTGTAAAACGCGCATATAAATGTTGGGTAACCACCACCCTTACCCTCACGCGTATGTATCTAGTTTGATCGAACCGGTGTAATAATTTGTAGCTATAATAGCCAAGAAGTCTCGCAGAACATCACAAGAACATTTAATATTAATAAGTTATTATGATAAGTGATCACAATTTGCCCGCTATTCGCGGAAGACTAAATTCCCCCCAGGGATCGCGGAAGGAAATCTTTTCCGTTCTCGGCAAAATACAAACAGTTATAATTTTTATTTTTCACAAAAAAATATTTAACCATCACTGCAGATATGTCTAAAGACAGTGGAGTATTAATAAAGCGCCCCAGAAATACAGTGAGGTAGTGCGTCTTTAACGTTAAAATTTGACATAAATTCAATTATAGCAAGTGATAGATGATGAAGTCTCCCATAATACGATAAATAACCCCTTTTTTTAATAATTTTTCATGAATAATTTGGTTTATAAAAATTAAGACTCTCAAAATTTTACTTTTGACTTATTTTTTATGACTTTATATATTCTGTTTTTAATTTAAACGTATAATTAAATTGAAAATGTGTATTTGGTGCTTTGAACCTCAAGTATGCTTGTGGTGATGCATCACCAGGTACTCCTTTATGAAAATCAGACTTAAAACTTATATAATAGTAAAATATTAAATGATAGTTAGTGAATAAAAAATATTTAAAAATGTACTAATAAAGTTATAGGTTAATCAATTAAAATGTGAATGGAACACTAACCGATCTCAAGACTAAAAAAAAAATACGAATGATTAATTCCGTATACTATGATAGTATAATATTATTGAATTAGTAAAATGTATTAATTTAAGATAATTTAATATGTGTTCATTAATTATATTTTTACATAAAAATACCTGTATATTGTAACTAATTACGATTTAACTGTACTCAATATGTTTCAGGAAAAGAAGATACTTCAAACGAAGTATACCACTCTACTGGTCCATCGTACCCAAGTCCATCGAGTATGCTTCTATTCCAGACACAGGTTAGACATAATATAATATCAATTATTAAATAATTAGCCTCTCGCTGCATTTTCCAGCCCAATAAAACTTCCGACGACATTTTGTTCCCACGTAATGATTATTATTGTTTATTCGGAAACGATTCGCGTCGTATCGATCGATTGTACTTGGTATTTTTCCTGAACACGGATATTATGTTTTTTAAAAACTCTTCTACCCCAATTATTATAACAATACATGATATTTAATTAAAACATAATATGATCATGATATTAAAAAAAAATCAGAACTTGAAGAAAAAAATTATTGTTACATAAGTAACACAAATATATATAATGTATATAGCTATAATTACATACAGATAGTGTCCAGTGAGGATTTACACATTGTGAATTTCCCGAAATAATAGAAATATCATAACTATATATTATGATATAAAATTTATAGAGACAAGAACTACAAGTATTTCATATTTTAATTTAACTTAATTTGATGTTTTGGTAATGAAGTTAAAAAAAATGTTTTTATTTAATTATTTTCAAAAAAAATTAATGATATCCATTTTGTAGTTTATTTTTTCTGAAAATAAAAACATTTTATTTTATCAATTGTATGATTTTTAATATTTTTTTCTAGTCTCCAAAAAAATTGTGATAGATATTAATTAATAATTAGTAAACTCTACAAAACGGCCGTCTTCAATTATTTTGAAAACAATTCTTAAACAAAAATTATTTCTGTAACTTTTTTACTAATACATTAAATTAAATTAAAATATGAAATACTTGTAGTTCTTGCCCCTATAAGCTTATATAAAAAGTATAATAATTATGATATCGCTATTATTTCAGAATATATTGCAATAAGTAACTCCTCAAGGGATACCCTATATTATATACATAGTAGTCTTAAGCGTCAACTTACGCGTAGGTACTTTTAATTATTCTCCAGTCATGGTTATGTGATGTTTAAATTTAAATTTTATTAAGCTATTGGTTGGTTTAGCGTATAGGTAAAAACGATTTCATGTACGCTGCCAATCACGCAGTTCAAAAGTTTATGATGAATTTATGTCGAGGACAGCTTCAAGCGGTTGCTCTGGTTAGGTTAGGTTAGGTTTATATTTTAATGTATTAATTAAAAACTGTTAAAATTAAACTCAAATGTATATTTTATATTTACTTTTCAATTTAACCTTGTAATTACTTATACATACGTTGGATAAATATTTAATTTTAATTAAATTGTCATTTGTTATAAAAGTCAAATAATATTTCGAATGAGATTATAATTTATTCAATAGACAATAACTCGTTATACTGTATGTTAATAATTGGGGAGTTATAGAAATGTGTATAAAAACAACGTTAAAAAATCAACTTTTTAAACTCAACGCATTGTTTCCGGGTTATCTTCACGTCCAACCGTATCAAATACTATCTAATAAGTTATATCAAGTTCCACTAAGTTATTACTAATAACATTGTTGAACATTTTCTCCCCAATTTAATGATGTTTTAAGAGACATTTTCCGTTCGACTTGACGTATTTACAGTATTTACACATATTTTGTACATTACCTATACAATCTTAACTATATACTATATATTGTAGCAAAATAGATGTATACAATATAGTTACCTACTTGTTTGGGGTAAGTTTCAATGTAACAAGTTTACGGGTCTATTCCTTTAACAATTTGATTAAACGATAGGCCTTATCCATCTTATCCGGTATAATAGCGAGGAGTTGTCATAAAACGTCTTCAACTTTGAACTTCATGTGCGGAGAAAATGTCAGAGATTCTTAAAATTTATCAACTTTGAAATTATTTTGCGATCATAAAAAAATTTTTTTAATAATATTCAATAGTATATTTCAATATAAAAAGTATTCAACTATCGAAAATATTGCATTTCAAAAATAATTATATCTACAACAACATATTATTATTGAGCATATATATTAGAGGGCAAGCATTTTTCTCCAACTTAAAACTTATACACATATACCTAATTATAGTTAAACCTATCTAATCTAAAAGATTAATTAATTAACTCAATTAATCAAAATGTGCTGATGTATTTAGCAATTTTGTTTTATACAATTATAAATCATTATTAAACACATTTGCGAAAAAATAAATTAAACATTTTATGATCTTTTATAATTTTTATTTTTACGAATTTTAATTAAAATTTTTAGTTTTATAGAATGGTAGCATAGGTTTTTATCTTTATAGACTGATGATGAATTTTTTATTGATTAACTCAAGACATAGACAAGTTTTATATAAGTATTAAAGTTTAGATGAACATTGTTTGAAAAGGCATATTATAGTGGTATTTGTTATCCCGTAAAATGCTGGGTCATTCACATTACTTATCTTCCATCTATTGCACTCACTATACTCATCAGCTATATTTTATTTTTACTAATTATTTAAATTAACATTTACACAAAATGTTATCATTTTCAAAGTATTTCGTGCTATTTATTATGAATATTTGATTTTTTTTACTTTTTAGTTGATTTTTGAGTATTATTTTTGTCTGTGAATAAAAATCTTGACAATGTAATACAAGGTTTCTTGTAAGTTATTTTTATCATACCTATAATCGAAAAAAACATCAAACATTTTTATTCACACATTTTTTATAAGCGTTTATAGTAAAAATTTCTATGAAATTATTTAAATTATTTTGTAGTTTAATTAATTAAATAATCGTACAATATTTAATTTTAATCCCTAATATAATTAAAAATGTAATAAGCACAAGATTCTTCATAAATCTTTATATTGGAATTAAAAAATAAAAAGTATAGCAAAAAGCAACATACATTATTTATGAAACAATAGAACTAAACATTTCAAACATCATATTTTTAGGTAAAAATATTATTATTGAATAATACAATTTTGTCTCTCCAATATATATTAATATATTATTCAATATTTCGTTTGAGCATTAACATCGGTACTTATATTATAGTCATTCGATTGTAAATTGTCTGTTTATCATACGCAATAAAGTCTGTCAATAGGTTATAGACATCTATTTACTTTCAATAAAGACTTATGTAAATATCTAAATATTTATTTAAAAATCAAAATTATTCATAACAGGTAATATCAATATTGTAGTACGTAATATAGTATAATATACAACACAATTATCTTTGTTAAATATTTCAGCTTGAAATTATTATATGTATATGTATTTGCATATTAAAATTATCATTTTGTCCACCTATTTCTCGTTAATCGATCAACGACTATCCAACACTTTGCTGTGAACCGCATTATTATCCATTTTCGGTAGACGGTAGTACCTATTTAGTTTTTTAAACGATATTACTTTCTTTTCTGTTTTAGAAATGGTGCAATGACAAATATTCACTCGCAATCGTTTTTTAAACTATTTTCGTAATATCGCAGACACGGATAGGATTATTATAATTTTTCTTTAAATATAATATATATGACCACACGTAATATGGTAAACTGCAGTCGGTCTACATGTAGATAAATAACCGTATTAAAATTCAATTGTTTTTAAAAAAGCCTCTTTGATAGATTCTAGAAAATCTGAAATTTAAATTATCAATACTTTGATAAAAATAAATTACCTTTATCGAAATTAAGAAATCAACGAAATAATAAAAAAAACTGAAATCAACATCTCAAGTATTAACAGTAATAAATATTGCATACAAAATACAATTATTACCCGTGTCTCATACTACCTACTACATTATTATATTATAAAGACTATCGTTGATTTTATATAATAATAATATAGGTACCTACTATAGACATATAGTATTATATTATTGTACGTATTATAAATTCAATGATATAACTTATATAATATACCTCAACCTGATTTATATGTATGAATTGTATCAAAACATGTCAATCTGACTTTATACCCAATTGCTTGTCTAAGGAATACTTTGTCATAAGTTATAACCATTAAACATTTTAGACGGTCTGATTGTTTATAATCGATGCGACCAATCGTCTAATAATGGGTAGTGCGTTTTATATAGACGATTATGACATTATAATATGCACAATGCACATACGATTCCCCACAACGCTATACACGTCATTCAAACACAATTATCAATCATCGATTGATTATAATGTTAACAATACGTCGCGACGTATCGATACGCGTACTGCACATACTGTTATATTATATATTTATCAACTGAGCGTTATAATATGGTCATATATAGACACGTTACGCAGGTAGATACACGAGTCTTGGTTTTATATTTACCATAACGTCTCGAACTCTGCTGCAGGACAAAAAAAAAAAAGCGTACGATTTACCAATAATACTCTATACCTACAGTCAAACAATGGGTAGTCTTTATTTACAAACACGCTTAATATAAAAATAAGAATAGAATAAAAATGTATGCGTTTCACCTGTATTTGAATAATATTTCGTGAGACTTTATAATACTTTTATGCAATCCTTTACTGCAGTTTAAATGGGTCGTACCTACCTATCGACACAGTCGTACCGGTACTACAGTTGTTTATACGTATTTTTTACGAGTTATGTACTCTTTGTACTGTTTAGACCGATATCGCGCGTGAGTTGTGATTTGTGAACGAAATTCTCAATAAAATTCGACTAAAGCGTTGAAATAATATTGTACAGCAGTGTTAGGATTGATTATAACCAAATTGCAGAATCTATAATAACTGAAAACCCTTTCCCGGTATCTGTTTGATTTCAATACCCACAGATGAATAATAATAATAATAATATAATATTATTAAATAGTCGTATATTATGGTCTCGGTCAACAATATATTATTATATATCGATCATACATAATAATAAATAATAATAATACCTCATTTTTGTGTCGTAGGCGGTAGGTATACGTATCGGATGTATAACAGTCATCACTACCTACTCTATAGACACTACTGGCTATAAGTATACTATAAACATAAATAAACATAAAATATAACTTCCACTCGCACTATTTACATACAATATTTTAATGATTATTGCATAGAGCCGTATACACTTCAAACCCAACAGTACGTTCTGAGTTTAATAATAATAATAATAATAACAAAATTATATAACAAAAGCGAACAATACGATATTAGTATAAAATTAATAGTCCTTTGTCGGTATACACACACAATTACATATTATATATGTATATATTATAATACCTACGAGTGAGACGCGGGTGTTTTTGAACGTGCGGGGGTGTAGGATTTGATACGGACGAGCTGTTTTCCGAGTCGCTGACATTTAGGTATGAACAAAACGCTTCTTCGCAAGACAACTACCGCCTCCCCTTACGCGCGCAAGTACCTCCAACACCGCCACCGCCGCTGCCGACGAACCCTGTTGTACGCCTGTATAGAATATTATAGCTTCACGCACCGAATAACACAACTCGCTTAATATGTTCGTTTTGCGAAATTCGCCGCCAGCCCGCCCGCCCGCCGTCGACCGCCGCACTCGATATTTAAAAAAACCCAAACCGTTTTGCGCCTCGGCATTATATATGTAATACACGCGCGTACGACATAATAATATTATAGGTAAGGCATATATACAAGTAAACCGAAGTATCTACGCGTAAAACGAGTGTGGGCAATGCCCCTAGCTGTAATACACTCACGCGTTATGTATATATCACGGGATCACAAGCCGGGTAAGCCTTTTAAATTCGCTTATCAAACCGGCGAAGGGGAGGGTTGAGGGAAATCAAAATTCAGTCAAAAATTTTTACAAATTTATTCGAATTTTCAATTTATTACAATTGAATAACTATACGACTACGAGTGTACTATACGATCGTTATACGATATAATAACTACCTAGGAGGTGCTACAATATAGGTATTATTGGTACGAAATATAATTAACTGATTTTATCGATTTATTAGAAGAAAAAAAATAGCTGGACTCGAGTCCCCCGACTGCAATATATAACACATAAATTATTATTATATTATAACCCATAGTGTCGAGTGTCATAAGCCTCCCCCTCCGACGGTTCACTATTTCTCGCGGTCGTTGGTTTATAAGTGCAATTATTTTACAGGAATATGGATCAACTCGTATCGGGGTATACGCGTGTATAGGTATTATACTATATACTATATACGATATCACTGGCCTAATTAAGGGGGAAGGGAGTATACCCCTTTGAACTGTAATAAAATGTAATATTAAAATGTATCGATGTGAGCGTATCCCTATTATCCATAGGTCGTAGTTCCATAGGTCGCACAATGTAACTTTAAAGTCAAAATGTATAATTTTACACGGCTTATTGGTTTATATTGTTACAATATATTATAATATAATATGTGCACTTTGTCCGGGTTATTGAAGTATTTTATACCTGTATGAGACCAGACACCCCGATTGAAAAAAAAAATCCAAGTTGCACGCCACTTATATTATATACATATACAATTTAATATGTATATTGTATACGTTTATTACAAATTTTTGTTCGATCGCAGCCCAAAGGCATATCATAGGCAATATTATATACAAATAAAATAATACAACGATGCGTATGAACATTTTCAGACGACTTTATTCCGAACTCGTTAAATATTATATAGAAGGTACCTAAACAATAATATTTTTGTATTTGAACGATGAAAACATAAAATCAATACGTATGTATAAAAAAAAAACTCTATGTTTATGATAACTACACAGTCGCGATTTCGGAGAGTTTCTTCGGAAGTATATGTGGAATATCTGAATATACTAAATAAGTAACACAAATTAAAATCAGTTTATATTTTTGAAATGTATTATTGTCTAATATAAAGTATATAGCTATAATAATAATAATGGATATCAAAAATTATGTGCTGTAATTATTGCAGGTTCTTCGTGATTACTTTTTAATTTACTCAGTAAAAAAAATTATTTTGTTATTAATTCTATCATAATAGTCGTTACAAACAAGTATTTTTTTTTAATTTCAATCAATGAGTCGTATCTGATTGTGATATAACCTGATATGTATTATGGAGATTTATAGATAAAAAAAAATTCTATTCGTACCATCGTGGGTATATAGGTATAGCATACTAGTTGCTGTTGAAATCGTTAAACATACGTAAATATTAGTTCTAACTGATCAAATAAATTTGTTTCTTCTTGTGAGCACGTGAAATTGACCGCAAACCGTAGTCACCCAAGAATTCCAGTCCACCACTGTGTAAACATAACATATAATATATATTATATACAGTTTACGTTTATGCAGTATTGTATTACAATTAATATCATAGGCACCGTTCGACAACAGACGGTATTATGTATATTGTGTATGTTTCTTGTAAGTATTATACCTATATACATATACTTAATAAAATAATAATACACTAAACTTGCATCATAGACAACGTGACGTACTTCCAGGATAAAATATTTCTGAAAAAATATCTCGACTGAAAAATATCTCCGATAAAATATAATATATAATATATAATCATATAATGGTTTGAAATTTTAAATTGTCTGCAATTGATCTTAAATACTTCAAAATGAGCTTATTATCATATTATACTGTTTAACTATTTTTAGTAGTCGTTCATCGCGGGCATAATGTTTTTTTCTTCTTTTTGGATTGCTTTCACCTAACAAACACTGTACCATTTAAACCTACAAATTAGTAAATTAATTATGATATTATATTATTTTATTATGCAATATCTATTATTTTTTTCATATGCATTAATAATTTATACCTCTTATAATCGCTGTTCCTTTTTTTAAAAATGTTTTACATTTCTAAATGGAAACACGATTAGCTCATTAGATTCAAGTGCGCCGTTATGGTGTCAACCCTCAACTCCTAATATTTTTATTTATTTCTTATAATAGGAGATTTATTTCGTCAGAGATATAATATACCGGAAATATATTTTCAGTAATATTTTCACTGAAAATATTATCCCGGAGATGTTTGACCGGTTACCCCGTGAAACAAGTTTACAACTAGCAATGGAATTAGATAGAAAACACTTATCTACGGAGGAAGGTTAAGACTATTAGGTTATAATATATCATATGTATATGTACATTATATAGTTACAAACAAAAAAATTAAGGATAAGTAAGTTAGCCAATTTTTAAGGTAAAATCACAACTCGAATTTTCGGTCAGTGTTTGTGAACACCCAAACCTACCCTTTTATATCAGTGCTTTATATATATATATATATATATATATATACATGCATATTGCATATTATGTATACCTTTTTCGCGTTTTTAATCTTTGACTGTGCAAAGTGACATAGAACCGTGTATAACAGCTGATTGTTATACGATTTATTTATTAGATGTTGTATTGTAGTGATCGAGAGTTAGTGGCTAAATTTTGTGCAATATCACATGCATTTGCATTTGGTTTTTTTTATGCCAATATATTGTGATTATAAGTAGGTACCTATTATACACAATAAGTTTCATAACGAAGTCCATAAAAAACATGATTGTTTTTTTGTGAATATTTTTGCATATTTCGACATTTTTGAGTGTTTACAGTTTTATGAACATCGTAGGTACCGTTTCGGGCATATATTTTGTGGCGTCTCTGCTATATCTTACGGTATAAATTTCTAGTCTTATTTAGCCAAGGTGGAACAAAAATACACATCTAATGTCTATTATTTTTTAATTTACATTTTTATCCACTTTGATTTTATATCCATTTTTAACACTGATTTCAATCTTGTTTGTTATTACTTATTAGTAATTCATATTATGTCCTAATCTGTGAGTCGACTAAACAAATATTAAAACGGGCACAGTTTATATTTAAAATATTCTCTATTATATATTGAAAATTAGGTTTTATTATTCCAATGACCGTATGTTAACCAAAATCCACAAACCCATTGAAATCTTTAACGGCAATAACAGTCTGTACAACTATTCATTCAATATTTTGTTTTAGCATTATTATTATATATTATAATATTGTTATATTAGGCACCCATACAATTTTATTTTATTTCATTGGATAGTTTAACTTTATCGATCCGTTAAACGCTCTATAATACGTTAACAATAAACTACCGGACAATTTAATAATAAATCGGTCTTGGCAGGTATAGTAGTAAAACTCAACGAATGCGGATTCTCTCTTGTGAAGTATGCTCATAGTACTTAAACTATGCTTTGTAACTCAACAGAAAAAGTTTCAGCTAACTCAATCCAATAAAATCATATTTAATATTAACTATATTGTATCAATCAATTATAATTATTATTAATTTTGTTATGTTAACATATTTTGTATCGAAAGAAAATAAATTCTGGTCGTGCTACTGAACAACAACGATTTAATATAATATTATATATTATGCAATGTATATAAATCAGTGTGAGTAAATAATGTGGCGTTCGATTCCTTCTGCGGGCCGATTTAATAGTAATCATTAATCAAGTAATGAAAACCATGTAACTTCGCGTCTTACTGCGCATTATCGCGGTGGACCACGATTCCTGTAGTGTTAGCATAATATAATGTATTATACTGTGAGCGCATCACACGTCGTCGCGGTGATAATAATACGGTCGACGCGACTGCAGCGACTTCGATAGAATTCTTCCAACAGGATAGGTATGGGTAATACGCATTAGAATATTATTACGGTCTAAAATCTCGAACGGATTAAACGTTTTCTTAATTTTTTATTCTCCGGCGAATATTAAATACCATTACGCGTACTGCTGCAACACTGTACTACATAATATATTATAATATGTATAATATCATAATAAACGGTGTACGAATGCGCGTAAATAGCGTATATGCGCGCATTGTTGACGTAAATACAAAAATTCTCAAAAAAAAAAAAAAAAAGAAAAACAGGTTTGTGTAATATATTACTGCGTTTCGTCGACGCGTGTAGGCCATATAATATTATTATTTTAAAAATTCATATTACGGTCGGACGGAGGGTGAGTCGCGGCCGACGGCGGACGTCAAACATCTACATTAATATATTATATTCGTTATTGTCTCCCAGAGCACATCTCGACACGAGATTATTATTATTATTATTACTTACCTGGCCGTGTGTTGTTGTTGACTGACTGACTCCCATACGTTTGCGAGCAACGACGGTATAATATAATATACATACGCGTTTATACATAAGCGCTGAGCTTGAAGAAATGGCATAGTGTTAAACGGGAGCGATGTGCTTTTGGACGGTATATAGGTACCTACGATTCGGGGAATATACTCCGTCAATTTCGTACGACCGGCACCGATGTCAAATGAATGTTTTGTGTTCCAATTTATTTTGCAAAAAATGCAATGTACTTTTTTGCGATTATACAGCTAGGCATTTTCCTAGAAATCCAACTGCAGTGTTTATAACGTAGTATTTCTCAATTTCTCAAAGGAAAACTTTGTTCTTGTTTGCCAAAATAACCCCTTTAAAGTTCAATTTACCTTCAGTGTCCATTTTAAATTCGATAAAAACTTTTTGCAACACTTTAACCGTCTCGGAAAGTGTCTTGAAAAAAAAAAAATAATAAAAAATACACACAGACATCTATAATACTTGTACACACACTTATACACACATTGTTAAACGAATGTTTTTTAACGTTCGCTCTGTAGAATTTAAAATATCATACCGAATTCAGAACTCATTGTTCAAAGAGTGTTCGGAAAGTTTTTCTCATATACATTACGCATATTACATTTATATGCACTCCGTTGAAGCCTGAAGGAATAAAAAATATAGTAGATAAATACCTGTTTCTCCTACACACTGCTAATAACGTATTATATTTTCAAATAGTCAAATTACATAACATAATATAGCCACCGTCATACAAGATCCTCGTAAGGTCCGTGAAGTTATCCTACAGGGACGGTCTAAACGAGGACCAAGGGAGGGCCATGCCATAGGTTAAATATGATTTTTTTAATAATATTCTAGTATACAACATGGATATACCTATACGAATTTTTTCCCAATATCTGAATTTGATTCCCTAATAGTCTATACGGACAGCGCATACGAATCGGTTCTGACAGACTTTCGTTTTCATAATACGTCCATGTTAAAAGTAACTTTGTCAACAAAAAATAGCTGACAACCAACAACAACAACAACCGGCAATATTTTCATATTAATTTTACACAGACTTAAAAATGTATAAAACGCATAGGTACGACTTACACTTTTTAGTGCTTGTAAATCTATATGCAAGTATTATAAGCAATAACCAATGTCAATATTTAATATTTGTAAAACATACACACTTATTGGCTAACTTGACAACACAATTAATAATCCGTAATATCGTTGAAAATTATTTTATCTCGTAAAGTAAATGGATAACAAAAAAAAAAAAGAGTATAAAAATATCATGCAATCTAATTGAAAAACAATGACCACCGCTAAAGATATAGGGCCTCCAATCTCCAAATTACTAAACCCCTTACTATTCGTACCCGACGTCCACTTTCTACGTTTTTGGACAATATAATAATATTATTAGAATATATAGGTACACCGTGTACAGTATGTTTTTCTTCCGCGTTGACTTTTACAGGAAATAGTCGATGTTTTGCTGTATACAAGTGTATAAGTACAGTTTTTATGTTTAATACCTATTTCGTATTTAAATGTATTATTTAAGATGGACTTTATACAGGTGCCTTATGTTTAACGTGTGTTAAATGTAAAGTTACTATTATAGAGTAAAATATAGTTACCCGATTTCGCATAGACTTTTTTACCTATACTTGCAGATCAATGTAATTAATTTAATTTTTGTGCCTTTATACGCGTAGACTAATTGTAGACTAATTGTTTATACGTATAGGTATACTTGTATCACGAAGCGATTGTTTAGCACAAGTATATCCATGCGTAATGACGTTAAACTACGTTTCACCCCTGAAATATTGCGATATCGAATATTCGTGGTCAATTGCTGTGATTACCGCTGCGATGTCGTAGTCGTATGCGTTCGTTTTACCCCACAATATTATATTATAATCACCTTAATGTGCAATACCGATAAAACGACGTCGCGTTACGTTTTTGTCTGTAATACGCGTAGGTGTGTAGATATATTATTATTTTTTAAACTAATCGATTATTTCGATTTTCCGGAATGTCGTCGACGACAAGGCAAAATAAAATTTTTGTATACACAACGACGCGAAAAGCTCGCGGTTTTTACCAATATTGTATTATTATTCCGCGTTAACTACGTGAAATATATACCTAGTTTAAGCGAAATAGTTTTCAATAATATACATATTATAATGTATAATAATATATTATTATTCTCGTATACAATCATAAACAATGCGCGCGTTTAAGTAATTTTATTATTGTTTTTGTATTTCTGCCCACAACGGATTTCGATAACAGCTCTCCAATATTAGTTATGCTGCTATTATTCGCCACCCCAACGACTAATAAAAAAAAAACTAAGTTATTTTTAAAATACTGTATTATTATACGACGAGACCAAAAGCTGAAATTACAATAAAGGTACAATACGCATAATGCGATGTACGAGAATGGACGTGTCAAAACTATACAAAACGGTATAACTGAAACTAAACAAAATATTATAATATGTTTGCGGTGTGTACAGTTTGCACTGCAGAGTGGAGCTCATAATAACGTGTTTACCCGTGTTTTTCACACGCGCTCTGTATATAATGTAGTTATATCAGCGTATCTGATCCTGATGTCCAGGATAATAAATTATATTATACATACTGTAAATGCACAAATGCATATAGGTAATATATAATATTATAATAACTCTCTATAAGAAATATAATTGAAAAAGTTACGTTTCAATAACGGATAATTTTTCGCTAGATGTTTAATATTTATATTTATATTAGAAACCCTGTCGACGGCTGTAGCAGAGCTATGACGTGTGTATATTATATTATTACAGTATTATACACATGAGTGTTTAGTGAAAACGATATAAACATTTATTTCGAATAATAAATTACAACTATAACATTATAAGTGATGTGTATTTTATTTCACGATAGGATTCTATTTGTGTGTATAATATTATTACCTATATGCAGCTTGCTACCGCCAGCCTGTTTACCTCCGTTAATATTGATAATAATTTATCTATTCAAAATCTGATTTTTGGAACTCTTAAGTATACCTACATTTTTAATTTCCATAATTTAAATTGTTTAGATTTTTCGTAATATTTATAGAGTGCCTTGTGATGATACAATATCTTTTTTTTATAATTTTGTTTTAACCTTTTTTTTTTTACTATAAGTACATTTTGGATATTTCTGGATTATACGAACGTGTTTACCTACTTAGGATAGGTAATCCTTAGAAATAATATAAAATATATTATGTAATATTCTAACTAATATTTATTATCATTTAATTTCTGTTTATACTAAGACGATTTTGAAAAATTATAAAATTTTGATAGATTAATACATATTAATTAGTACAGTTTTCAAACGATTATAACCCAATTATCTTGATATCGATATAAAAATGATCTTATTATTTTTTGTATACTAAATTAATAACTCAAAAACCTCTAGTTGAAATTTCGAACTAGATGCATCAAAATGTTTAATAAAAACGTCTTATTATTTTGATTAACAGTTAATAAAAAAATTAGATGATTCTCATTTGAATAAAAGAACGCACTACTTAAATGATATAAAAAATCTATTAGGTACATAAAAATACAGTCCTTAAGTACTGCAATTAAAAATTCCAAAATTCACAATTTGAATAAATTTATAATTAAAAGACTAAATGAGGGGAGCATGCTTCGTAAATCACTTTGCATATTATGTTGTGGAGGTAGCTAAAAATCAACAATTCCTATACATTATTATATACACTCAATTATGGACAAAATACAACAACGGCTGTTTTAAACCGTTTAGCTAATGTTTATTACTTTTTATATTAAGTATACTGTTATAAACACGTTATCTGTATAATAGTCAATATGGTACATGACAGCTCAAATTTGAAAAGGACAATAGTGACGATTCGAGTAGTCAACTTATTAAAACTGAAAAAAATTCATAATCTTTATTTATATATACTAATGTCCGGTATACCTATCTAAAATCAATACCTAATTTGACATTTATCACGTAATATCTTCACAAAATAAGAAAACATTGACATAAATTAACATTTTGAATACTACATTTTAAAAAGAAAATTTTGTAAAATAATTTTTATTAATTTTTATATATTGTCTATAATAACCTTATAAGGTACACTTATTTAAACTATAACACTATTATAATGCTCTAATGATTTTAAATCATAAAAATTACTAACTTAACTCTTTAGTAATTTCAATTTTTTCATAACTTTGTATTCTATTATTATTATAATATAGAAACTTTAAACATACTTTTGTCATGTGCTCAAATAAAAAAAAAAAATCACTATAACACGTAACGCTTTGACATCGTTGTGTAATGTAGTCACAACACTATAACGAAACAAAAACTTAACGTAATGCAATTGGTAAGTACATAATATTGTTTAATTTTGAAAAGCTATTCGCAATTTACTATAAAAGTCTTATTAATTCGTCGTACTACGTAGAATGCAATTTACCTAGGTCTTATACTAATAATTTAAATTGTTGCATAATTTTATATTTTTTATATTAGAAATAACTAAGATAACAAAATAACAAAAATGTAATAAAAATATACTTAAAGACTTAATGTTTATTTTTCGAGCTGTCGAAGTCTTAGAGTTATTACTACTCCACTATATGTTATAATTAATTCGCAGTTTGATATAAAAATATTTTTAATACATATATAAAATATACAATACATCAATAATAATAGTTGGTAAGACGATAATCATTTATTTTAAACAACTGGTCTGAAAATACGTCGTGTGTATGCTTACAGTTTCTTAAATATTTAATCTTGTTAAGTACAGTCGAGTATCTATAGGTCTTTCAGTTTGTATCACACAAAATCACACATATCCCTCCTTATTATCACCAAGCTCGGATCCAAGGGGAGGGAAAGGGGCCATGCCTCCCCCTGTAAATATGTTCTGGATCCGCGCCTGATTATCACACTAAATGATGTAGAAATTCAAGCACATTTGCAACCGCATGAATACGTAAATTAAACTGTAAACATCCATTTGACATGCAATAACGCCGAGAAAATCGTATACAGATGTATGAGGGTGTTTCACCATGCACCCATTAACGAGTAGTTTTTGTATTAACAAACTTTATGTACTAAAGAAAAAAGTTCTTAATATTTTTCTCGCATAAAATATAAATAGATAGAATAATATAATATAATATAGTCTAATAGTACTTGCTATACTCAGACAATTTTTATAAATTATAAAATGTAATAAATTCTTATAATTTTTAAATCAACATATACATAAGCCATAAGCATTTTCTAAATCTTATAGAAAATGATCATTATAATGATTAAATCGGTAATAAATTACTCTATGACTTTTAATTTATACGTACATTAATAAATACCATACATTAATTAACATTTTTAAAAAAATTATTTCATCAACAATGTCCAGTAATAACTAACTGGTTTTCATTTGACAAAAAATAATGTTCGTATTGCAAAAGCTCACAGAAAACGTCTAAAAAAAAAATAAACAATCTCAAATATTTGAGGATATAATCTAAAAATTTGAATATTATAGAGGGAAAATGTAGTAGGTATGCTAAATGCTTAGTATCGCTACAACAATTTCTTACAGATTCAGATACTGTACAGTCTCTACAGAAATTAAATTCTTGAAATGTATATTGTATTTATATAATTTATATTATAAATTTTTGTTGGATTTTTACTTTTCTTTATTTCTTGATATCATATATGTGAATATTCAGTGTATGAATATTCTATAGAAAATGCATAACGTAAAATTTACAAACCAACATGGAAATTATAATGACAATTACGGAATTATGTATATAATATTCATTTACAAATAGTTTGCCTTTGCAGAGAGAATTTCAGTTGGTATTTGGTATTTTTGTGATTGGTAAGACAATTTTATTATAATTATTCGTATGATTATTTTTCCATACTAATTCTAGTGTAATTTTTACGGTAAAAGATAGATTTTTAATGTAATTTTATTTCTTATATTTAGATTATTTTTATAAAAGTTTTATTTTTTTTCTGCACTTTTGAAATATTATAGGTCGTCAAGTTTTGGGCTAAAATTATCATTATACATATATTTTTGTATGGATAAAGTTTTGTACGCTTGAAGATTTTTTTTTCTACAATCGACCGTCATAAGCTCATAATAATTAGCATTGAAATCTAACGAAAATTTGTCAATTATTGGCCGAATAATTTGACATTGTACTCGATAGTTACGTAATCACGTGCGCATCTCCGTCCCTCGGCACCTATATACGCGCTGTGAAATATATTCCATATATAATTCCAGATTACCGGTGTTCGGCCATCGGAAAGTATAATATTATTATACCTAGCTGCGTTTCAATATTATACTCATACTACGCTAGTTACTATAAGTCATACACGTGTATATATGCAAATCATTCCATACTATTCAAACGGGTTTTCGAGTTTTGGTCACTTTTATTACGATAGTAGATATATATATCATGTAGGTTTATAAAACGTATACAGATATGTCATATATATATATATTATATACCTATTAGATAGTAGTGCGAGTCGGCGACAAACGACCACTTTATACCTATTATAATCGTATAATACAGATAAGTATTATATATTTTAATATCGCATACTCTTACACAACCGCGCCGGTCCGCTGATCGTTTTTTATACAATTATCGTTCTGTTTGGAGAAAAAAATAATATCAAATAAAATAAAACGTGTACGTACACTTACCTCGCTATATAATAACAGCGCGCGGTACTCTGCAAAAGTGATGCTTTCAATAACACGCATTTATAATTTATATATTATTATTATTATGAGACGACTTTCTAGAATATTTTATTTTTGCGTTGACATGTCGAGTTTGATATTGAGTAACGCGATGAGTATTATATTATTAAATCTAAAAACAGTAAAATAAACGATATAATAATATATACTGTCGTTACCGATCGTAAAGTGTTGATTTCGAAAACAAATATAGTAGTGTCGTACGTTATATTATACCTGTGTACGTTTTGATGGAAAATATTGTCTTGTATTCGCAAAGTAAAACCGGTGGTTATAAGCACGTTAAGTTTTAAATAAATAGTTAACAAACGATGTATTCAACTCGTAATACTAGTCTCGTAAAGTCTAAAAGTTTAGTTTAAAAAAAAATATTAACACAGTTATTAGTTTAAAAAAATTCATTGTTTTTTTTTTTTTTTTATAATTTCTACTTGAATTGCGCGTAATATAATAGTGACAGCTATGCGACTTTTAAAAACCTAAGGTCTTTAAAACAAATAACTAAATATTTCATACAAAGTAAATCCATCTTGTTTCACACTGTTGTAGTGATTTAGACAATTATGTTTACTAAAGATATATTTTTTTGTTTATTCTATTAAAAATAATTGTATGCAGGTAATGTATAATTAAAAAAAAAAAAAAATGTATTAACTGATAAACATTACTTCAAATTATTGATGTAGGTACATACAAACATGGTTTTTATAATTAAATTGTCGATACATAATAAGTATAAGTTTACAAGCTTATACTCTTATTAAAAATAAACATAAAACGGTCTTAACTTAATGTATAATTATTTAAATTAGCTAGAATAAGCGTTTAGTTTTAAGAAAATGTTTTTTTTAATTCTTTAAGTTTGAGCAAAAAAGTAAAATTACAAAGTTAAAGCGAGAATATGCTTAACAAATTCTTGATCAAATTTTGAAAAAAACAAACTTGCGATCCGCATAATCGAATTTTTTTTTAATGCACTGTAAATTAATAAGTAATAATTAACTGTACTTGTATGTAAAAAAAAAAATAATAATAAAATTTAATAAATTACCTATATATTTACTTTTGTATTCTTCTGTACCTAATGAACTTTTTTTAATCTTTTGACATATTATGTATAATAATAATATACTTATTGCATCTACTTTAACTATCAATCATGTTTTATTTTTCTATAATGTAAAAATATAATTTTATTTTCATCTTAATCGACCACGGCTTTAACATTTTACTGCTATATCTTTTTATCTGCTAATAGATTATCAGTTATAAGTTACAAGTTTATAACTTACTATTGTTTTTTTACAAGACGAAACGGATAAATGCACAGCAAAACATTTAACAAAGCTGAAATATCGACAAAAATTGTAACACACGAAATATATAACAAATTATATAACATTTGTATATCTTAGATGAGATAATATAAGATATTATTTCATTAACCATATTTTCAACTGCGCCTTAATCGCATCTCAAAATCCACCGTCTAAATAGCACGATTGTTATACATCTACAGTACCTACGACGTGTAAACTATATAGTTGCTGCAGTTATGTAAATTTAATACATATCTGCGTCTATGTTTACGAATGTAGCATAAACGTTCTCGAAATCGTTTCCAAATAGTGCTTATTAATGTATAAGCGTATATTATTACAGTGGTGTATTGTTTTTCTCTCGAGTACCGTTTTATTTGAAATATTAAATATAAAATACACCTCTGGCACGGTGGGCCACCGGCTTTCGAGTAGATATGTATAAATGTATTTATATACGTACACTACACGGGACTTGCAGAAATTTAGGTATTTCTATTACCATTCCGTTTAATATTCAATAGGTCCGGGACAAGTCGTTTTTCTATTCGTCCGGTCCCCACCGCGTCATAGTCCGCAGTCTTTCCGTCGAGAAAGTCGAATAAAATAACTTATAATGTAAAAAAATAATAATAATAAAAGTAATAAAGAAAATAAAAACAGTACTTATACGAAACTAATGAATATTATTCGAGTAATACCTACTACGATCACCAATCATAATAATAATATTATATAAATTATGAAAACTTTGGAAATTGCTATTATACAACCGTTATTGTCCATAATCTTAATAATATTTATCATATTATGTCTTATCTATACTGGCTATACTTTACAGTATACGTAACTATACCTACATATTATTATATTATTTATAAGCGAAATAAAAACTTTAAAAAAATATTTTTTTTTTTTGTTTGGAATTTTCAAAAGTTTCAAAATAACTGATTTAGCAAATTTAGTCGTTTTCGGTTAATTTATATTTGAAAAATCGGATCAATTATATTATTAGTGTTTAAATAGTTTTATGGGTACCAAAATACAAGCAAAATTTGAAAGGAGTCACGGAGAATTAAAATATATTTTAAGTACAATGAGCTAATAAACTCTAAAATTATACTTGTGCTCGTATTATGTAACAAAATATTGTTCAAAAATAATCAAAAATGATTATAAAATGTAATAACTGCGAATATAAGCTTACAAATACGGTACTATTGCACGATGAGACGCATGGTATATATTAAAAATTTTAATATCAATAATATAAAAAAAAAACTGTCATTTCTATCACACCTGAATACCATAATAATTGGATTTCCATCATTGAGCTTTTGATAGTTATTTCTTAGAAAATATTTTTACTAAAAACAAAATGTAATCCGTCTTCGATATTTCAATTTACGGTTTATTGAATAACCTAAGCGAAACTTTTAAAGCACTTTTGATATACTCGATCCTTTTCGAAGAAATAATATTCATCATATTGATAGAACTTAAAACAATAATAACATATTTCAAACATTGAAACAAATAACACTTAATTTTTTGAAATCGTTGACTCAAATATTTGTTGATGTGTATTTACTCGTATATAATATGTATTATTGTTATATTTCAAATCTGTATAATTATAACTGTGAAACTTATCAGTTTCTTTTCACTTTAGTATCGAAATTTTGAACGGAAGCCAACAATAATCGACAATTCAATATCGTTTATAATCAAAAATGTAAAAAGTCGTAAAATTTAAAATTGTCTAAAACCTGTACATGCAGTAGCATTATACATTTCGTCGTAACTTTCAATTATTACCTACATCTGGTCTTCTACTAAAATCTAAAAAAAATAAAAAAAAAATATATATATATATATATATATATATATACGGTTTACTACAGTTTTTGAAAGGGGATAAGTGGATAATGTCTATAATTAATTAGTATTAATAATGAATTCGATACTTTAATCGGTTGTCAAATAAAGATATTAGCGGAGAAGTGAGTCATTAACCGGCAAAAATTAACATCTGTCCGCGCGTTGAATATAGTAGCTATAAATGATAGTATTATTCTAATAATTGATATTTAAGTGGAAAAAATATGACATTTCAAACGAGTTATATTGTTTTAGTTATTATATAAGTAAAAATTTTATTTGACATTAAACCAAATTTGTTTATAATGAAATCAAATCTATGAGCTGATGCAACAGTTAGGCATATGATATAATATCATGTGTGTAATGTTCATAATATGGTTCAACAACGAATTCAAACAAAAGTTTGACATTAAGCGTGTCGATTACAATGTTTAAATACTTATAAGATGAGATTGAATGTATTTGATTTTTCTAAAATTAAATATCGGCGAGCTCTAAATTACTCTGCGTATGTTAATCGATTAAAATAACAGTAATTGCATAGCTTTTAATTTTTTAAATATTTAATGTAACTATTTAACAAAAAAAAAAAAAAAAATGAATTCTAAAAATTAATTAAAATGGATCGAAACTTCATTGGTATTTTAATTTAATTTATTATTTATATTATTGCTCATGTTATTTGTATTATTATTCATATTAGTTAGTTGTATAAGTTGTATTCTATATAAATTTATTCGTATACTGTGCACACATATTTATAATTCATATTGTACTTACAACTGTTATATTTATTTTATACACAATTTTTTTGTAAATGGAGTTTTTTTCTCCGTAAATAAATAAATTCTCCATAAAAAGAAATAGAAATTTCTTTCTGCGGACCAAACTACGTTCATCCATAATCCATAATTTAGTAACTATTGGCTTTTATGTTTATCTATTCCATTCATAATTATTGGTATATTTTAAAGGAGCCACATCTGAAATTGTCACAGTAGTTGATTCTTAGTGAAAAGGAAAAAATACAGAAATATTGCAAATAAATTGTAACGTTATTACAGATTTTTCAAAATCTATTCTATTATTTTTCTATAGTTCAAAAAATATTAATTTGATAATATCTGAAAACCCTTGATTCACTTAACCGGATATTTGAATAAGTATTGGATGGATGGAAAACGATAGTTGAGTGTTTAAAGAATTTTTTAAATGCAATATTATTAGCTTAAATTATTGATTAATAAACCAATCACGTAAAGGTTAACGTATATAAAAATTACAATATAAATCTTTATGAAAACTATTAACATACTTATAATAGTGGTTATCATTATTCATAAAATAAAAACCATGAACAAAATATCTTGCGGTTTTATTATCTTAAAATTTGCAATTTTCGTTATCTATGTGGGCCTAAAAACTTAATAGAAACATAAAGATTTATACGTATTCTATATGAAAATATATCTATACATCCCATAAAATCATAATCAAATTTACCCGATCAAAATTTATAATCAACGATTTTCCAGATCCTAATAGTCTTCATAGCTATTTATCTAATCTATTCTTTTTTTTCTCTGTCGATTTATTGGTATTTTAATTGTTAAATATCATAACACACTTATGATTTTGGTTAGTACTCAAATATACCAAAATGTATATACAATGAAAACTTTATAACGAATCTGAAGGATTAAGAGATTTCTTTCGTTCTATATATAGTTTTCGTAATATTGAAGGTTTTAAAAAATATATTATATTTTATGTATAATGGCAATATAGCATATACCTATGTATAATTATTAATTATTCATTATGTACATTATTATTTTTACATTACATGAGTATTTAATTACATATTTATTATTATATTGTTTGTCATCTTTATTTGAACTTGTTTACTCTATCAATATTTTTTTTGTATTTTTCTGTAAATTCGTATTATGAAACATATAAAATATTGCTTTATTGCTGAGATGAGAGTAATTAATACTTTATAAAGAATGAATTGATTAATATGTTTTAAATTAAACCGCAACCATTATAGTATAATATTTACGTTATAAAGAGTTTTCACTGTATTTTCAACAAACGAAAAATATATATAATTACTAAATAATGCTAGCAAACTATTTTGATATATTATCATTTTGCAGCATATTAACCCGCTCTCAGCCAGAAAAAAAATAATTCTTATTAAACTGATATCGAATTTTTAATTTTAAAACTAAATCTTAAGTTATAATTTTGCGTTAACAATTAAAAAATATATTGGTAGATAATATCATTATATTTTTGTTTATTAACTTACCTGCCATTTTTGTTTCAACAAACCATCTTCCATGTATATAATATTTACATGATATATTTAAATTGTACTTTGTTTAGAATTGTAGTGGTGCCTCTTTAAGGTCAACTTTTCTGTATAGGTACAATTATTATGAAAATGTAAAGGTCATGTGTACGTTCCGTACTACGATTTGGAAACATTTAATAACATAAACATATTTCTATTAAATTCGCATAACCCCTCGAGGAGTTATTTTCGTAAAAAACAATTTAAATAAAGTGATAATTTTTTTTGTACCAGACCACCCCAAAAATAAAGATTAAAATAAATATTTTTTAATAAAGTGTACATAGGCAGAATAAACAGCTAATATAGGTATATCGTATACACGAATAAAGTATTAAAAAAATAGTGATATTCATGTTTATTAAATATAAATATTAATAACGGCGTTCAATATTAAGATAATTAATTAGTAAAAAAAATAATAATTTATGGCAAAATCATGATATAATTTGTTCTTATTGTTTTATTGAAGTGATTTTATGGTATTTTAATGAGCAATTAAAGTTACTCATAAGTTATAACTCAAACTTAATGATAAAATAAAATTATAACATTTTATAAAAATTGGTTTGAATTTAAAAAAAAAAAACCAAGTTCAGAAATATTTTAATATAACTTTATCAGCCTTATAAGTGTTATAAGTAACAGTTCTAATATTGGAATTACTCGTATAGATAAAAAACCGAGAAATAGACTACACACATTATTCCGATGTACAAATGTCACCAGTGAAAACGATTTGGTGATGATTGGAGACGTCTATTTGTTTATGTAACAAGAAAATCTATATACATTTTGGTCTACGTATAAAACATGATTATATTGCTCATCTCGATTATTTCTGTTTGTTTAATCGAGATATAATATATTATATCGGTTATATCATAACTATTCATAACAATAATAATAATATACTTAATATACGTCATTTAAAATACAAATAAGGTACCTGTTATTTATTATAATTTAAAATATTATTTATTTTAAAAAGGTTGGTAGTAGTTTAAAATCTTACTGATAGTTGTCGTGTTTTTTGGTCGATATTTCTATTTGCATTCCGTTCGATCGGATGTTTATGAAGTTCCGAGATATAAAAACAAACTCTGAGATGTCCTACTATGCTAAAAAGAAAAAAAACAACAAAACATTCAAAGGTTTGAATTGATTTAAGTCAATATTATACCGAATAAATATTATTTCCAGGAAATGAAAGAGAGCTATCGTCTACAACTACAATTTAATACTGAATACAGACATAATAATATGCGACGCTGCACAAACTCCAACAATTCAAATATTTAGTCAACCCCGTGCACTGTATATTTTATTGCTACACGATAGGGTGACCATGTACCTACGTTTAAAACAGACGACTATCCCGTTTTTGAGCAACTTGTTCCCTAGTTTGTTCCGACAAATTTCGAACAGGACGCTTTTTGTCTCGTTTTCTACACATGTTTCTATGCACGCATGCGCAATATGAAAAATCTGCTCCAAACAGTATTTTTATAGTTTTATAATGAATTATTGAAACCTACAAAGTCAATAAAATTATAAGCAACAGTTTTCATATTATAACGATCATAGAGTGCCGATGAACAGTATTCTAGTGTCACGAGCAATAAACATTGCACATTTTAATAATATTATGAACCCATGCGATCCAAAAGCTCACGCTATCAGTTAGGTATATCTTACCAAAAACATTATTTTATTTCATTTTTATATACATAAGTACGTGACGAACACAAAAAACAATGGAATGCAATATTATAAAAAGTTAATTAATATGACATGATGGTAAATATTCCTAATATAATATAATATACATATAATTTAGAGTGAAAAGAGGTTAGAAGTAGAAAACATCTGTTTAAAAATAGAAACAATTTTTGGAGGTCCTTTTTTCGAGAGGTTAAAATAAAAATTTTTAACCAGTTTTTTTTTCATAAGATAAATGATTAATCCAAAGTCACTATATTTAGTACAATATAATAATTATTATGTGTTTATTATTTAAGCGCATCACCGGAAAACGTCGTCATATTAAAATATATTAAATACTGTCGTATTTATATTGTACAAATTTATTGTCAAAAACGATTAATCCTTGCAAGTAATATTCTCATATACGTTTTTGGTATTTTTTATATTTCTCACTACTGTATTCCTACAGAATTTTCGAATTTTAGTATGAATTCCAATATTTTTTACCACCACTATGGCACAAAGAACATTAATATCAGGACAATATTATAGTGTGGTAGATTATTGATATTTACATCGAATGTATACATTTAAATAATAATCATGGATAAACTGTCAGAAATGAAAAACCTCAAAATATTGTCATTAGTTAATTTAAATTTTTATAGACACCTATAGAATACTCGGATTAAGTTATTAAAGTTATAAAAGATTAAGGTTTTAGTTTTGAATCAACACGCAAAACATAGTTTTTTAATTTTTTTTTTTTTTTTTAATTAATTTTCAATACACAATTTAATTTGTTTTCCATGGAATATTATGTGGTGACCTCCAGTTTCTAAGACTTTTTTTCGTCATTTAATACTTGCAAATAAAACAATTTTTACTATTATAATAATATAGCACTATTTGTTATAACTTATAAATTAAATGCAAGTATTTAGTGGTATTAATCGTTGCTATTATTCCTATGTGAAACATTAAAAATATATTAGTATTATAGAGACACATTTTTTGGTGCTTATAAACCTTTAATTAATAAAAATATATTTGAACATAACATAATAGGTAATATAAATCCACACATTAATTAATATTCATAAATTCGATAACATTCATTTCGACGAAACAATAGTACATGTAAGTACCTATATACAGTATACGGCAACAATAATATGCCCACAAATCAATTTCGGTTTTAATCCACATATTATTATAAATAATATAATTATCAATATAATATAAAATACGTGATAAGCTAACATTCTGCATGACATTTACGTATAGTTTATGTTATAAATTGTAATATCGGTCGTGTCCGATTGTTTGCGCTCGGCAGTCATTAAATAACGTATTGCGTTGTCTGTAGATAGTGTAGATCGCTGTCCGCACAGATAAACATATTATTAGGATAATTGATTAAAAACTAACAGTAGTTCCGATTTATCGATATGTAAACATTATTTACACACGCATAAATAGATATACAGAGTAGTTTATTAAGTATTCATCACTTTGTTTTTCTTCTCCGATACTGCAGTCGTTATTGAAAATCTGATTTTGGATTTTTTTTTTATATATATACGTCTTAAAGGTGATATTTTCAAATGCATAAGATTTTTTTCATTACTTAAGGGACATCCAGTGACGGTACAATCTTCTGTTTTCCAAATGAAGGCGCTCACTTTTACTACATAGATTATTAGGCGTATTATGTTATTGGCGAATTGTATGTACCTAATTCAAAATTAATACGGACAATTATTGTACAGCCACTACCGGACACCCGGTAGTTCAAAAAATCTCAAGAATTTTAAAATATTATGAACTTTAAGTAAGTAGAACATATATTAGATATATTATATTATTTATGTATATGTTTAAGGGTTTTAAAAATCGGAATTCGAATAAATTCATTATTAATTAAATGAAAAAAATTAAAGTGAGCATGCGGCGCTCGCGGAATCGTCCTGTATAGACCATCGCGTATAATCTGCAGTTATAATATCAATATAACGACTTTATAATGTCACGAGCAGCGATTTGCGACCGACTCTTATAAGGCGGCAACAATGATAATGTTACAATAATCAACATCATTAACGATGACACGCCCGCCGCCGCCGTCGACGCGATCGTAGTTCGAGTGTGGCGATAGCGTTCGAACGTCGGTTTCGCGTACAACACGTTAAAATCTCTCGTCAGAAGCCTTTCCACCGGGTAAAATCCGTGAGTGTTCGGATGCGCGCCATGCAGCTCACGAGTGGAGTTACGACCACGGTACTGTAATACGGTATACTAGGTACAATAATCGTATGTAATATTATAAGGTCTCCGCAGTGCCCCGTCGGACCTGCAGTGGTAAGCTATCGATAAACGAATTTTATCGCACGTACCGCGGTAGGCGTATGAAACCCGTCCGAATTCGTCTTCACCGTCGACGATAACCAATTAGAAAAAAAAACCGGTGGTTTACTTTTTCAATATTTATGTATAATATGATACGTACATGATGATAGTTTTCGGACCATCGTTTTTTTTTTAATCGCCGAGCACCAAGACGAATCGAACGGGTTGAATACGCTGATACCTACGTATTTTTATACTTAACAATAATAATGAATTTAAAATCAAAAATTTTCGAGTTATTATACGTTTTATAGTACCTAGTATAACAAAAGTTATGACGAGTTATATTATCATACGACGTGCGCCGATATTGCGATCATATTAATATTAATTAGGTATTAATTAGGTATTAATAATATTTCTTATAACTAAAGTAATTATTAGAAGCGTACAATTCAAATACCTAGTTCGTTTTCAGATGGTTTTTTCCCGCATGAAGCTGAGCACTGCCATGATATTATATTATATAGCGTCTTAGACGAGCATATATTACGATGATACCTGTGCCGCGATATTATAATATATTTTATATGCGTATAATATTTAAGATTTTTCATGCGTTCTAAACGATACGTCACGATTTTACAGACCACATTCACGCCGAGCAGTTTTGCTGAACTGCTGTCCGGTTCGTATTCCGAGCTGCCGCTGAACGAGGAGATCGACTCGCTGACGGACGTGCACGCCGCGCTGACAGACGCGGCCGAACAACAACCGCAGATCAACCACCACCAGCAACAGCACCAGCAGCAGCAGCAGCAGCAGCAGCAGAATGACGGCGGTTCGGGGCTCCAGTTGCCGAGTTTCCAAGAGACGTATGCCGCCTCGGGCGTAGGGTTCAAAATGGACGAAGATTACGGTCCGCCGACCACTGCGGCGGCCGCGGTGACCATGACCGCCGCTTCGGTCGGTTATCATCAGCAACAACACCACTCCCATCTCCACCACCACCACCAGCAACAGCATCAGCATCATCAGCAACAGCCGGCTCATCACCAGCTCCTACACCAACAACACCACGTCCAACAACAACACCAACAGCAGCAACAGCACCAACAGCATCACCATCACGGATCGGTGGCCCCCCCGAACACGCCGCTCATACATTTCGACTATCACTTTCAGCACTTTCCGGGCGCTTTGCCGCCGCCGTCTCAGCAGCCTCCCGATTCGCCGACCGCAGATCAAGGAGTTACGGCTTCAGTGTTCGAACCGATGTTGGATCAAGTGCAGGTGGTCATGTCGCCCAAGCAACACCATCAACAGCACCATCATCACCAACAACAACACCAACATCAACAGCAGCAACAACAGCTCGTCGCCGTCAATCACCAGCACCACCACCAACAACAACAGCAGCAATCTCTGCAAGTGCCCCAACCACCGCAGACGCCGCGACCGACGGCCACTTCCTTGATGATCGACACGGCCACGGAACAGCTGCAGCACGTCGTCAATAACGCCTCCATAATGGAGGCGAGGTCCCCGAGGACCTCGTCGGTCTCGGCAGTGTTGGCGCTCAGGGCAGCCACCGATCCGTCCACAAGGTGAGTTTGAAATCTTTGTATATTATTAGGTACATAATATGTTACGTCCTACGGGCTTGCAAATGGCAACCTGTGGATAGACTTTTTCCGACTCGCAGAGGAAATTTTTTTTTTGGCTCATATAGATGGTAGACACTCGAAGGTAATAGTGTTTTATAATAAAATTAATGTGTACATTTTTTGACAAGCGAAAAAATGAAAACCCCCACAGTCTATTGACTTTCCGATGGTCGAGAGGGAGAGGGAACTAGAATAATTAGCCTTTAGTCGACATACAAGCTTCCCCTTAAGTGCCCTATCCCGGGCGTATTGTTACGCAATCAGAAGCCTGATTTAAATTTATATTTGTTAGATATATATTATAAAACCAACGATAAAAGTCATTTGATAGTTTTTTTTTTGTTTTTAATTCTTAAAATTATTACCTAAACGATATTACACATTTGCAAAAACCGTAAGTGTTATGTGTATAAAGTCAGACACGTGCTTACAAAAATATAATTATATATTGTATAGAATCACGTCTCGCTCATTTCTTTTTCCCGCACGTCCGATTCCAAACGCGATCGTACAATTTGTATATTATAATAATATTAACTTACTCAATAATTATTACAATCGATTTCGATATCGTTCGCTTTAATCGCGTAATATTTTTTATTATACAGCTATACGAGCCGTGTATTTGGAAATCGCATTCCGAGTTATTATCGCGAAAACTACCCTAACAGCGTGCAAAACGATAATATATTTTGAGCATAAATGCACCGTTGTCGTCGTTTGCCTAAAGGCGTTCAATATGACGTATAATCGTGTAGGTATCTACCATTATCATAATTCGTCACGTCGATCTACGTCAACAATTCACCTCCTATAAGTCATCATATTATAAAATGTGTGTATTGTGTAATACGTAGGTATTAAATATTTTACATTCAATATCATCCCGTGTAAAGTTATATACCGTGACGTTGGTATATAATATGACGAAATTGGAATATTAAATTTACATTTTTCGGAATTCGGTATTTATATTATCTCTCTACCAAACGAGAGTAAAACCTGGGTAAAACGAATAACAACAGTGATTAAAAACCATCGTGTGGGTACGCAGTTTTATGACACTGTAATCAGTCTTGTTAAGTATTAAAATAGATACTTTTGGAAAATTATTTTTGACAAAATGTGTATTTCAAATACTTGAAAAATACTTTTTATTATGAAATACAAAAATTTTTTTCACTATGCCTTTTGCGTTGGTCAAAGACTCGGCCAAAGGGAATAGTTTGATACGTTTTACATATTTTTCTTATACAATTAAAAAGTTCTTATTTTATTTTTCCAAAATAAAAGCATTTTGATAAGTCTTTTAGAGTTATTGGTGTCAATTAAAATTATTTATCTAAAAATCCAGCAACTAATCAAATTAACCAATTTACTTTTTAAATGCCTGGTCGGTCTGCCCTACGGGGCGCACCAATCAATATCCATATCTACAATTATTGCATACCTACACGCATAACATTGTATGACTCATTGACGACTCACAAGAACTAACTATCCTCTGATCGTTTATCAATTGGGAAAACTCGAGAACTATATTATCATCACATCATCGGCGTACTTATCAAATCTCGGCGCACGTTTTATAAAACGTATTAGCAATGACGGACTATGAAAAAAATTCAATCAGGAAAAAATATTTTACAATACATGTACTTATTTTGTTCCAAATAAGTTTGGTAGTATTTTTTATTTTGTGCAGTATACATTCATAATGCTCATTTTGAAGTTTTATTAAACATTTTCCCCTCAATTTAGTAATTATTAAACAAATTAGTTCAATATTTTGCATTCTATAAAAACAGAATATACTAATAAAATTTAAAAATAATGTACGTAGTTTTTTTCACAATTTTTGTTATTAAATAAATCACTTTTATTTTTAACCATAAGCGGGAATGACTAATTTGTATTTGTACGAACAGATGCCCTGCACTGCCACCACGAACAGTCCCGATTATTCCCGCCGGACCTCGTTCGCTAATGTACCTATAAAAATATAAAAAATATAATATATATATATATATTACCTACGAATGAATATTGCTGTGGTACACACAACACATACTACATTACTACACATATTATATCAACAATGAATGTTTTAATAATGCTGACAACAATAATAATAATCAGTAGGGACCCGGAGTTAAATAAAAATTGAAAATTGATTTTTTTAATTTTTTTACGTAGGTAGGTACTTTTAAATTCATATTATAAAATATACTATAGCATATACGGACTACTTAATATTATGATACAAAAATATACACGTTTCGGCGTTTTTAATTGATTATTCAAAACGCATTTTTTTTTCGCTAAAGTATCAACAACACTTTTCAGCACTGTTCCCAACATTTGACGATACCATCCAATCTGTATAATACTAGTATACGTATTTGTGTCCACTGTTGAAATTCGATAAAAATATAGCTATTCAAAAAATGCTTTATGTAGAAGAGTTAATTAAGTTCATAGTTATTATAAAAAGGACATTAAATAACTTAAATTACTTTAATTTTTAAATACCGAGAGCAATATTAACTAATTTATTGTGTAAACAGAGTAAATAATTAAGTTTACGTACACAATACAAGTATATTATTTACGATTTATAATTTAATGTCAAAAAAATTATAGAGCAATAATCATAAATATTATTTAATTATGCATAATCTAGTGGCTGCTGATAGAATATCTGTACGATATATAGCATTTATATTTCCAAATTCCATAAATTGATATAGTAAAAATATAGTTAGCATTTTTACATTAGCGATTATAATAAAATACATTAACTGTGTGCTGTTAACTATGATACGCTTTCGGGCGGAAAGACTTTTTGCCCAGTTTTCTGATTGTCCCTTGGCTAGATATAAACTAATTAGACTTCGGCGAAATCGTTTTTACTTCTCATAACCGCTATTACTTTACGAATCCACGACAGCAAAACCACTCGGGATTTCTGGTAAGACTCGCATCTCTCCCTAACACTCTCTCGTTCACCGAAACCTGCAATCAAGCTCAGTGTTCCACGTACACGTTGATTGGAGCAGTCTTCTGGTAAACACCTATACGCTCGAAGTTTTTCAAACCGAATTCAGAGCTTACACCGTAATCTACACGGTATACATTTAGTTTTTATCTATTTTATTATCGTGAGATACGTATATGAGGCGTATTCCGATGTCTTTTTTCACCCTGGGCAAAATATCTGATTTATACGCTACCCCTATTCAATAGTTAAATTGTTGTGGAAAAAAAAATTTAATTTATTAATGATATATTTAAAACTGAAGTTTAAAATCGTCGATTTGACATATTTTTAAATTATAATAAATAGGTAGGTATATAATATATTCTATACTCTATATTATTATGTTTAACAAAACTTGTTTTTATTATTTGAAATCGTATATGATAAATCTGAAAGAACCTTTAGCTACGTTCCTGCAGGATCAGATATATGTTTATTTAATTTAAAGTTAATTTTTCCTCTCTCTCTCACAAACACACTGTCTATATTTCATTCTCTGCTATCCGTCTTTTGGTTTTTCGAGTGCCTTAAGTCATCGTTTTTATTTCCTATTACAGCAGCATGTCGCCGAAAATGCGACATTGCATCAACACAATGTCGGTGACCGTGCCCGTCGAATGTTCGCCGCCCACGCCGGACGCCGCTTGTATTATGCCGCAGAGGAACGCCACCGCCGTGGCCACCGCGGCTCCGTCTTCGCCGTCTCAGTTGTGCGCAGTGTGCGGTGACACGGCCGCGTGCCAGCACTACGGAGTGCGCACGTGCGAAGGTTGCAAAGGTAAGCGCCGAAACGCGTCGAATCGAACGATAATAAAATTTAGTATTTAAGATTTTATTCCATCTGCGCTATCATATAACGTCAATACGTACTTAATTACGTGCCGTTTTATTTAGGTGTGCAGAAATGTAAATATATATATGTATATATATATATATACATCGATTAATTAATCGACACGTTAAAATCTCCAAAAATAAAATATATATATATAATATACTTGATAATTTCGTTTCAGTAGCGACGGGCTGCGGAAATTGATTTACTGAATATGTCTACAGTTAAAAATATCTAAATAATTATAATTGACAATAAAACAATAGTCATTTAATTTTCTTTCTGCGTCGGCGATCAAACGACAGCTATTACGATCGATTGCTCTTATTATAATATTATTACTATCGTTATCGCTTTTATTCGTTTTAATATTATTGACATAATAAAGTAAATATAATAATCAAACGGTGATTTCCAAGCAAGCCAATAATTGTTTCAGTATATTTTTCTGATATCGTTCTCAGTTGGTTTGACAATCATACATTTTTTCAACCATGAAATAGAATTTTAGTTTTCGAGCAGTGAAAGCACTCCAAAAGTCACACGTTGTCTGTAGATTTCAACACGTGTGTTGTACTACACTTTATTAGGAGAGCACTGCGTCGTATTATTATTTTCTTAGAAAATTAAATAAAAAATAAAACCATACGTTAGAGTATTTTTAAACGAAACGAGCTTTACACAAAAAAAAAAATCAGTTTTCGCCGAAACGAAAAATATAGCTCCGAATACGACGGATGATGATTCCATCCGGAAACCGACAAAAATCAACTCTATTGTGTCCTAGATAGTAGCCTTATACTTAAAAAAAATCGATTATAGATCAGTTAACTGGAATAAATCGAATAACATTATTAAATGCCCTAAAAATCCTAAACCACGATGATATTATTTCGTTGTAAATGACGGTTGCATTTTACTGTCGTGTAGGATTTTTCAAGCGGACTGTTCAAAAGGGCTCCAAGTACGTTTGTCTGGCCGATAAGAACTGTCCGGTGGACAAGCGCCGACGGAACCGATGCCAGTTCTGTCGATTCCAGAAGTGCCTGCAAGTGGGCATGGTGAAGGAGGTGGTGCGAACCGACTCGCTGAAAGGTCGTCGTGGCCGGTTGCCGTCCAAGCCCAAGTCACTACACGGATCGCCGCCCAGCCCGCCCGTGTCGCTCATCACAGCGCTCGTCCGGGCCCACGTCGACACCAATCCGGACTTTTCGTCTTTGGACTATTCGCAGGTAACAAACACTCGTTCTAAAAAAATAGAAAAATCCTAAAAACGTATTTATTGTTTCTCAAGCGTATAAACGTGCTTACCAAACTGCAAACGCGTCTTGCGTAAATATCCTTTGCGGGTTTTATTCCGCGTTCAATTGATTTATAACGACATGTGATACGACATATACAGTGTTCCATCACCATTCAATCGGTACCACGCCTAATACCTGCTTACGAGCAGCTACAAATTAGATTGTTAGATTTAATAGCGTTGGCATAATAATTATAAATATGTAACCGAAAACGAAATTGTTAAGAAAAAATCGATTTACCTATTAAAAAACAATATAAATTTTATTTTGCATTCGACGTTTCGATTGATGCATATTTTTTACGACCAAGCGCGTTTTTAGTTATAGATAAATAATACCGTTCAGTAGTCATATAATAAAATACTGAATTATTATTATAGTCTATTGTAGTAGGTATGTGCCAGTGCCACAGACACTTGTTTTTCAATCTAAAAACTGAAAATTACGGGTAGCTTACAATGTATAAATTATCTACTAGCCACTAGCGATCGGACAACAAGTCAGTGAAATTGTTTGCGTTTTGTTTTTTATGTGTTAATAATATAATATTACTATGGACGAAAATATTGAAGGAAAAATAAATCCCACTCACAATTATAACTGTGACGTTAAACGTATATCGCTCAACATTCTATATCATGTATATATAATATCTCGTAATATTATCTACGTAATATATTTTTTTTTCTTACTTTTTGTCATTAATTACTGCAGAAACGTATATTATATTTATATATAACTCAATGCTATGAGTTGATACCATACTTTAAGCCCTAACACGCTTCTGCCCACCCCGTGTTTATTTTTTTATTATTTATACACATTGTCTGTTTTCACTCTTACTAATAATAATAATAATAATAACACAATACACGCGCGCTGGTTTTAAATTCCCACGCAACTGTTATAATAATAATAATAATATAATATTGACTGTTTGTCGAAAAGAAAACCGCTTTAAGGTGGTGAACATTTCTATACTTAAATACATGTGTGACAAAAGATATTGATGTCTTATGACTTATAAGTTATAAGTTATAACTTAACATTATACTGCAGTTGGTACCTTCAAAAAAGTTATAGGTTTGAGAACTTTAATTTTTTCATTTAATTATTAAAAATTATTGGTTACTACTATCAAAAAAATAAAAACGCTACATCGCAGGTAAAGTTCTTCTCAATGCAATTTAAAATTTTGGTAATTTTGATATAAATATTGAGGGAGTAATGTTGTCCCGCGCAAAACACTTTTTAACTATGTTACGCGTGTATAAGACAGAGACAACACATGCGGATATCACTTCCTCTTAAGCACATCGCTGATCGAACGCTATGGCTCAGTATGTTAAAGTTAGGTTTTCTCAGAATTTTATGTTACCTTTGATAAAACTTTAAAAATACGTTGAACGTATTAACAGCGATAAAATAATTACTCTGTAAAATATATATATATATATATATATATTGGTGTATGGGAAAGTTATGTCTTGGGTAATATTAGGTAACATGACTGTATGAATGGTATTTTCTCTAGTATAACGAACCAAAGCCGTTTGAACCGCTGATCACCGAAGCGGAAAAAATTCAACAGTTTTTCGGATTGCTCACGACGTCCGTGGAAGTCATCAGGCATTTCGCCGAAAAGATACCGGGATTCAAAACTCTGTGTAAATCGGATCAAGATTTATTATTTCAATCAGCGTCTTTGGAACTATTCGTGCTTCGTCTCGCGTACAGGTACGTGTTGAATAATAATTATTACCTATACGATTTTGTTTTTTTAATGATTTTAATGTTCTTAAAAAAAAAAAAAAACGATTTTTGTAAAAAATTAAACGAGCATAGTAAGTGGTGATGGTGTGGGTGGACAATCCCCCACCTGTCCGACAGGTTTGTGAAACATAAATTAATTTAAAGTTTCCTACGATAACTTGACAGACAGTGTGTGCCTATATAAACAACGATAATAATTATTGTTATTCAACTAACGACTATTACTTTATTTTACTTATAGGACAAAATACGCCGATACGAAACTAATATTTTGTAACGGGGTGGTTCTGGACAAACAACAGTGCCACAGGAGTTTCGGCGATTGGCTACAAGCTATATTAGACTTCAGTCAATCATTACACTCGCTGGACATCGATATATCATCTTTTTCTTGTCTGTGTGCCTTAACTCTGATTACAGGTATGCGATTGTATCATTAAATATTACAACATTTATATTGTACTAGGTACCTATTAATTATTATATGAAATTATCAGGTGTAATATCCTATCCTATTATTCATTATGACGTGTTAATAAAGAAGACACATTTTGGTATTTTTTACTCGATTGTTACCTATGTGTAGTGTAATAAATGTAATAAATTAGTATTAAAAACATCAAACACAAATAATAATACGTAAATGATATAGTCAACGATTCGGGATAAAAAATAAAACCGAACATAATATACATTGAGAAATTTGAAAACCGTAATAGCTATTAGCTTGTAACGCATAAGTCTCGTTTCATTTTTAAAATTACACGGTTATAACAATTTAATAATTGCTCTGTATATAATATTATGATCACAATACATAATATTATTCTAACATTTTAACACGCTAAAAAACGAAAAGCGTTGAAGTTTCCAACAAACGTTTAAAACTAATCGAAGTACGAATCTAGCCTAGTGCTCTCTTTGTTTTCAACCGTCAGATTGTAACACATTATATTATATGTGTGTTTCATTCAATTAAACAGATTTATTAAGATTCTTATCTATATGGTTATATTCTTCTCCGTAGAAGTTTCTTGCCCAAAACTGTTTTTCTAGGTTTACGATTTCATGATTACGAAATCAACGTAACTTACATAAGACCACTTATAAGCTACTTTTAATTAGTTCGTTGTACCTATATAGGTAAATATATTTAAAATTTTAAATTCACGTAAGCAATTATTTTATGTTTTATAATATACTCATATTATACATATCTAATATACCTAGGTACTTATAAATATATTTTTAAAATATATATCAAGTTTCTTGATCTATCTACCTGTATTTATGTGTTTCAAAATTGATCTGTTTTTGGAGTGAGGAGAACATAACGTTGTATAAAAATAAAATGTGTTCATCTTAATGTCAAAAACTCTTCTTTTGAGCGATTGACTAAAAAATAGTAACAAAAATCTAAATAAACATATTTAAATGTAGACACACGCAGAGTATCGCTTACATTGAGTTGTGGTCAAAGTGGCCCCAGTAACCATAACGCTGTCTACTGCAAAGTCGAAAACGTCTGACGATAGTATATATGACTGTGTGCCTACATAAAAATATATACAACTTGGACAATATTACTGAGCGCAACGTCAAACATATTAGGAGAAGCATAAAACAATATATCAATATCTTTAAAAATAAAAGTTTTCTTCGAAAAGGTCAATTTCAATAGACCATAGATTTATTTTTATTTTATACACATGATAGAACTTTGCAATATATATCATATTAGTTTAATTTAATTTAGCTAGACTAATAAACAAATAACAATTATATCTTACTTACCATAGAGTACCAATATAGAATAATAAATGGAAAAACAGTATTTTTTATAGAACATTAATTATAGGTAATGGAAATATAGCCAACAGTAAACAATAATACATATTGTTATGTATATTATATAATTTTTTGTAGCACAAAGAAATATCTAAACATTTAAGATCTATATATAATCAATATACTAGCATTAATGCATAAACGTAAAATAATATTATACACATTATATATCATGACCACAATTATTTATTATAATAGTGTTCTATTGAATATAGGTACGCACTTCGAATTTCATTAACCAAAAAAACGTCCAATAATACAATACATATACGTTCAAATTATCGTAAAAAAACCAATGTAAAACACAGACAATTCTCTTAACTTATCGAAAATCGTACAACAAAGCAATTCACTATTTGAGTGAATTTACTTAAATATTAAAGATAACGAAAAAAATTGGTTTGACAAATGTATTATGCGTTGTGTATATCTTCTCGCGTACCTAATACTATTACACGGCGAGACGTCCCCTAAATAAATTACTGCCATCGATCATCGTCATAGTAATATCTGTTAAAATATGAATTCTATATATAATAAAACTGTCACTGTATTTAGTATTATTAACGCATTCCTGTGCGATTGCGTGTAACAAAACGTTTAAAATTAATAAATATTGCAGTAAAAACATTGAAAATATTACATTTTAAATTTTTACGTGATTTTTGTCCTCAGAGCGACACGGACTCCGAGAAGCTAAAAAAGCCGAACAGATCCAGATGAAAATCATCAATTCTTTGCGGGAACACATCACGTACAGCATGTCCGATTCGCAGCGCAAGTCTTACTACTTCTCGAGACTTCTGGCAAAACTGCCCGAGTTGCGTTCGCTCAGCGTCCAGGGGCTCCAGCGGATATTCTACCTGAAACTGGAAGACTTGGTTCCAGCCCCGCCGTTAATCGAAAACATGTTCATTGCTAGTTTACCATTTTGAAAAACATGATTATCCATACATATTATAGTTATGTAACGTAAAAATCATCGAAGTGAATACAATTATTATTGTCTTAGTATCTGGCAACCGTTAATTATAAGTATATCTATTCAATTGTGTTATACCTATACGTATATTATCGTTACCTACATCAATACTTAAATAGCGTATATAGTATTGTACGTAAGAGAGCGTGTTTCATTATTATTATTTTATTATTTTATTATTATTATTATTATTATTATTATTATTATTAATATTATTTTTATTAGGTATTATTTTTATCGATAATTTTGTTTTATAAATTTATTTTATTTTTTCGTTGAGTTTCGATATTGAAAACCCGCGGTATAAAGATCCTCTTAAAGTCTAGGCCAAATATAACTATTGTAGGAAATTTTGTTGGCCCCCTCTACAACGCTATCAAATTCAAACCGTACATAAGATTCAAAAACAAATTTTCCACGAGCTCGTCTCCGTTTTTCCACGACACCCCCATCCACCAACAACCCTTAAATATCATGGCTTGCAAATATCAGAAGTGAAAAGTTTGATATTCTTTTTACAAACGCGTTTTATATGCCAAATTTAAAAATATTTCGAGTTTTGGGTCATACAGTTGTATAATGCAATGCTTGTAAAAACCATAGACTTGTAACCCAACAAAAGCAAATACCTATATACCTACTTACTTAATAATATCATGTCCGACCAATAATTCAATGGAATTCTGAACACTATACATGTACAAATTATTTGTGCGCACACATATTATGATGTCTTAAATTTACTATTATTTAGTATAATAACATTAAATTTGCCATTTATACGTTTAGCCTACTTTGATCATTATATTATGTATATTATTATAGAAAAGTTCGCGTTAGTTAACTTTAATATTATTATCTATGATATATTTACGTATGTGCACTCCAGTGGTGAGGTGAATTCAAATTTTGTCGAAGGTATTCTTGAACAACTCTGACCGCCCACTAATGAATTCCCTTATCTACAAATAACCCTTTGAAATTCGATTTAAATAATATATGGGAATAAGCTACGATTAATATAAACCCCGTCCACTTAAAAATACACAAAAAGGCTGCCCCTAAGACACCTCCTCCGCTTTGCCACTGTATCTAAGCGCATTTGTGTGTGTGTGTGTGTGTGTGTGTCGTATGATTGGTATATACGCTTAAATAACTAAATATATAAATCTTATTAGTATATAGAATACATTGCATTTATTTTACTGATTATTATTTAATTTTAGTCGTCGAGAAATGTTAAAAACAAAACGCCATTCGTGCGACATAATTATATATAATATTATATATATATATATTATATAGCCTTGTTGTAAATGTTTTGTTAATTTCTTTACGGAAAAATGTGTTAAATTTATATAAACTGTTTTTTTTTCTTTTCTCGCTTCACTGCCGTGAAATATTATTGTTAGTGAAACTTATCATCGGTTTCATTCCTTCTGTAGTTATGATGTAATGTAATAAAAATATATGTATTGACATTTTAAAAACCTTATATTTTTAGTATCATCATTTGTATCCTTGTATTTAAAACAAAAAAAAAAAATGTTCATTATGATATCTATTTTATAGTATATATAATAATATTATTATATACAAATTACAAATTACAAATACTATATTTCATGTTTGTCAAAAAAAAAAAAGAAAGAAACCGGAAAATAGCCAATAGGCATTTTTTATTTGAAATGTATGGTTTTATTGCTTAATTATATGTTGTAACTATATTATATAAATATAATTTCAGATATATGCAAAACTATATAAAAGTGTAATACCTACGCCAGTTTTACGTTCGTCCGTTGTACTTTTGTGTGCGATTCAGAATAAAATATATGTTTCATTATTATTATACACAGCAATGTAAAACGGCATATGCGAAATACCTGTATCGTTGTCCATTTATAATAAATCCAACTGCCATTTTCACACTCAGCCACATAGACTTTAGCCGCCTCGTCCGGTTTTGGGACCACCTGTAGATTCTGCGTACAACTGTCTTTGACGTACGCAACTCGTGTTGCCATCCCGTCCACGTACCGAATATTCCATAAACCGCGTACGTCGACAAAATAATTCTCTCGATACATCAATAAGACTTACTTTGAAATATTCAATTTTTTTTCCTCTAATGATTAACAATTTTTTTTTTTTTTTAAGTTTTATAGTAGTATTCGATTTGGACATATTTTTATTTACAATATTGTCAAGACACCAAGTGAATATATAAGTGTCGATTTGGTATCATCTAAATCAGTTTCACATCGCGATTATATATATACTCGGAAAATATCCGTCGATCGTTGTTTTGCGTTATGAGTTATGCCTGGTGCCTACAACTATTTAGATGAGGTGTTTGACGATAAAACGATATTTTAACAATTTATTACCCGATCCTTCTTTGCTACACGCACCGGTTTGGAACACGAATATTGTGCCTCCACTATATTTTGTGTATGACGATCATTTACAGTATCCATGTGTGAAAAACAAAATAATTTTTTTTATCCCTTTCATTTTAGATGGATCGCCCGCTAAACGATTTCTACGAATATAAATTAATAGTATAAATGATCATTATGATGTAGCAGTTATTGAAATGTCCAATATATTATATTATTATATTTATTATTATATTATGTAGGTATACGTTAGGATGTACTATCGAACACCAAAATTATTACGAAACTCGTGAGTCGTGACACACGATAAGATTAATTTCACGATAGATAAATTGATATAGAAAATAGTAAAAGGACTTTAACAGGTTCTGAATACTTTTTTTGGAGTCCGATTCTTGAAACGATGTATACTGTGTACCTACGTATCATATAACAAAGTAAAATTATTTTTCATGACATTTTAATATTAAAATTATCATTCTTTTACGTTTTTTACTTGTTATATATTACAATGATCAAATAGGTAGGTACACTTAAATTATTTTCCGATAAAGCCTTTTGCAATCCAATTATATAACGAATCGAAGTTTTTCAATTTTCAAGCAATTTTCAAGCTTCATGGTAACTTTTTTGGTAGTGCCGAGTTAAGAATTCAGAATATTCGAAAGTTTCAAAAGATAGGAACAGAATAAACAAACTTTTTTCTTTTTCTGAGAATAACCTAATCATCTAACTTTTCTTCATCAACAACAGCAATATGTATATGGCCCCTTCCAAACTGTTTTATTCAAAACCACTTTTATGAATTTACACATCCGCTGGTGCCTCGTTTAAACGTTTAGTGCATTTAAATCACTATGACTTCTAGTTAATATTAATTCTAATCTACAGAATAGAATTAACTAATATTTTTTTTTAAGTCTCCAAACGCAACAACCTACTCACTATTGCAATGGAATGCGAGCAAAAATTCAGCTTCATTATTCTGCAAGGTACCTATGTATTATTTTTAAAAATTCAACCACCATTTTCATAAAAATGATATATTATCATCCTGTTATGTCTACCGATTATTACCAAATTATACAATAAAATAATTTAAAATAGACAGATAAAATAATAACGCCTTTAGTTGTAAAATGAATATTACAATAAAGTAGGTATGACAAGGCGACGCTTGAACGGTGTTTTTATTACGGTAAAAATCCGAATCTAGCATAGTGCTGCGCTCTAGAAGTTCATTGTACGAACGCTAATGTATTGATTGTATATAGTAGATGGTGCACTAATATAATAAGCGCTTCAATTATATTAAAATATAATATACTTTTTTTCAGACGGTTTAACAAACAAAGGCGTCAAATACATAGGTATAATTTAAGTAAACATAGGTATTCTATACTATTTGTATTAAAGGTTATAACACTGTGTAGTATAATAATACAAAGTTAAACAATATAAGTTTTAACCATTTAAACTAAACAAAATATAAGAGTACCTAATAATACATAAATATAAAGGCCGAGTAACGTAACCCTCGACTTTATCGAAATCGAGGTTTTAACCGATAATGATAAAACACGTGTAAATTGTAAATACACGTTTTTGACCAAGTAATATAACCCTCAAATCGTTTTTTCCAATGGTAAATTCAGCTTTTAATCATTTATGTTTAGTGTAACCCACAAAGGAACATAATATGGTCAAGTAATATAAGCCACAACGTAGGTATCCCACAATAACCGAAACGGCTCCAATCAATTGATTTATTGATGTAACCCTCACGACTGTAACCATCATTATTTTATTTGTTTTCATCACAGATATATAAAATAAACGTTAATAAACGTGCTCGTGTACACAGACACACACGAAAAAAAAGCGGGCAAGTGGATACCGCTCTGCTGTACATTAGGTGCCGTGTGAATCACTATTATATATTATAGGAGGGTTAAATATGAATCCAATGGTAATTATCATTGTATACAAAAAACGATTCTGAACGAAGATAATTTGTCAGCCTAGGATATAATTTTCAGTGGTTGGTGAAAAGGTGGTTTATGTTTTAATGGCCTGAATACATCAAAATTTAAGTTTTTTATAATTATTATTAGCTAAAGTTATGGAAAATCTTGGATTAAATTTTCAACTCTTAGCTACTTATACAAACAATTTTATGAATTATACCTACAAAATAATTTGCAAATATTCATGGTTTTGACGAATTTTCGTCATTATTTGAACTTTAAATGCTAATAAAAAAAAATCGTGACTATGTATTCTTATAATATTTTAATCACTATAAGAAGAACTTATGAGAAACTTTCTATTAAATTTTCAAGTATTTTGGTAAGGCCAAAAAAATTTTATCGACACTTCAAAAAAAAATTTTCAGAAAAATTGAAAATTTCAGGTTGTCTATAAATAGCTCAAAAAATGTCAAAATATATTGAAAATTTAATCACGTAAAGAAAACGCCAATCTTAATAACTGGTAAAATTTTCAAGTATCTACGACTTATACTTTTTGAATAATAAAAAATAATTAAAAAGTTTGAGGATAAATAGTTATCGTTACGCTATTTCGTAAAAATTTGAAATTCAAACGCACTTAAAATTGTTCCTATAACGATGCTTCGAGTTTTCTGTATAGATACTTGAAGGAAAACTTATGGGCAATTCAGTGTTGTATTTTTAATCCTTAGTTATTAACACAAAAAATTTTATGATTTTTCAACTTCAAAATTACTTGCGATTGCGTTTTCGACAGATTTCGTAAAGATTTGAACTATAAACGCTTACAAAAAAAAAATTGTGTTTAGCGATTTTTAATTTTTTTTAGTTACAATAAGAAAAACTCATACGGAATCTTGTATTAAATTTTCAAAACTTTTTGGTCATCCAAAATTTTTTTATCGACACTTCAAAAAAAAATTCTCATAATAATCGAAAATTTCTATGGTCTATAAATAACTCAAAAAAAGTTAAAATTTTTTGAAAATTTAACTGTATATAGATAACACTGGCATAAACATATGGGGAAAATTTCAAGTATTTACAGTGATTAAAATAATGTGCCATCTTGTGGTTTTCATATTATTATGTTAGTCTATTGCTGTGATTTTGAGATTTACTGTGGACATTGACTTATTTCGCTAATGCTTATTTTTGTTGTTATGGTTTTGACAAAATATAACAACAGGTCTGTAATTATTATATTCAATCATAACCAATAGCGACCTTAATATAGTTTATTTTCTTGCTGGACAGTAGCGTCATTACATTACATATCATTACATTCATTATATTTACATAAGCATCTTTTCCTGCGACCAATAGGAGCGAATCATCAGTGAAAACATGTTATAAAAACGAGGAAAATAAATAATAATGATAAAAAGTTGTTACTGTGGTTACCGAAAATAAAATAATAATAATAATATTCTACGTAACAGGCCATTATTTATAATAATTGATAACCCCTTTGTTTATAAAGTTAGAGAATCGATCAAATGCCATAAACCTTCTCCGCAAAAAGCTCTTCAATTTAAAAAAAAATCATAACGATCAGTTCAGTAGTTACCGAGAATATAGGCCTCAACGGTTTACATTGGTTTTCATTTTCACATTTATAATATAATAAGATAATATTATTCTTAATAATAGAGATCCATTCAATCTAATTTAACTTTTGTTAATTATAGGTACTATTATATAAGTAGGTAGGTACTCAATATTGTAAATATCCTTATCAGGGCCGTAGCTAAGAATTTTCTATGGGGAGGGTTCAGTTCCATAGATAGAAATTTTATAGAGGATATTACTATAGGAAATTACATTGAGTAAAACATCAAAATAGTGAGAATAAAACATTATATTTTCATTATAACACTAAGTAAATTTTTCTCGGCTTCTTTACCATTTCATTTAATGCTTCATCTGGCGTGATAACAACATTCCTATAATAACTCAGTAACACTAAACCATTGAGACGATCCTGTTTGACAAACAATTCAATAAAATGAAATCAAAATAATCAGGTTAATTAGAATTTATTATTTGTATTATATTATTGTATATATATTATATATATAATATATAATATTAATATTGTGCAGTCACAAGTCACACACGAAAAGTGCCCTCTATCTATGAGTTATAACCGTTCTACGTGTACGAAGGGCTCCGTAATTCGACGAGAAAATACGTTTACGCTATCATACACCTTGCCACCTCGAGCACTATACTATAAATATATACATACATAAATCGATCATAATAGATATATTAAGTATTTATTATTTATTCAGTTCAAAAAAAAAATGGTTTAAAATTTTAGAATAAACTAGAAATTTTTAAATTTTCTATTTTTCTAAAGGGGGGGGGTTTGAACCCCTTACACCCCCCCCCCCGTAGTAACGGCCCTGATCCTTATATGTATAATATGTTCTTTATCAAATTGTCCGACTGGACGTAAGTTAATAAAAATAAAATAAATAAAAAGATGTGTATTTTTTAAATTAGATTAATGCAACAATATAACATAATAGGTACATTGATAAAAAGTTGCCATGATCTACAGATTCTTTTACAGACAGGTGAATACTCACTACACAGACATTAGTGAAACCAGTAGCGTACTAGCGTGTTGCTATTTTAACACAAGGAGAAAATATTTTAGTCTACCAGCTCACCAAATAGTTTATAAAACATACACAAAACTACGTTGCGTTAAGTTTATTATTTACTTAAAATGTATTTACACAATAGCAAATATGAAATAGCAATGCATTTATTAAAACGCCATTTGAAGTTAATAACACATTCGTTGATATAGCTTCTTGATTAGATTATCATTAGATTCAGTGCCGAGCTTATTAGCTCAAGGAGTCGACGAAATAGGCCCAAGCCTAAGGTGGCATTATTTATTAAGAGGGTGGCATTTTCAAAACAGTGATAATAATATTATTATTATTTTAGGCCGGAAAAATTTGATTTTGCATAGTGCACTATTGTAGTGTTGTCGCTTGAGCCAGGGCCGCTAACCTGCAGTGCTTGGAAAGTAAGTACCTACCTAGTTATTTTGTTTTTAAAATGTTTAATTTGTTTATTTCATACACGTTAAGAATTTAGGACCAATGACAGTGACTTACTTCAAATTATGTAAACATTTTCAATATTATCGTATGTTGATAAATTAAGTATCTAATAGCTCATTAATCATTATATTGTATTTTTCTATATTGGCTAAATTTCTAAAAAAAAAAAAAAAATTATTAAAAATTTTAAAAGATTTTATTTAGATCTAAATAATATGATATCTGTAGCACAGAATAATTTATTCTGTGTCCAGCTGTTGCTCTATTATATTTGTTATAAGCTTATTTATAAATATGTATCTATAATATTTTAATAATAGCGATAAACTTAAATGATAACTTACTGTGTAATTGGAAAACATAAAATTGGGACGGTACGAATATTTTGGCTGTATAATTATAATGTATTCCCTAATTTAATCTATGTAGGTAATATAGGTTTAATATTAAGAGCAAAAAAGTGGGTAAGTGGGTACAGCTCTGCTGTACATTAGATGCCGTATGGATCATTATTATATTATATTATAGGAGTGTTAAATTTGAATCAAATGATAGGTATCCAAGCCAAACATGGTAGAAGCTTGAGCAGAATTCTATTAATTATTAGACAATGAGAATGGTATGAATTAATTGAGTTATAGTGATATTATTATTATTATAGTTTTAGTAATATTAATTAATTTAAATAGTAGGGAAAAATTGTTTCTAATATATAAATAATTATACATTGTTTTCAAAGCCAGAGCCAGCAGTTCCTTTACCGATTAAATCGATTAATAACCGACCACCACCACTCACCAGTACAAAATGGTAAATTTAAAAATACTTATTACTCGTAAATTTTCTATGCCTATGTCCTATATCAAATCACAGGTATAAAATTACTTTTAACTGATATTTTTTTTAGATGTCGTAGAACTCTGTACTATATGTATGGATCGAGAGGTGGTTGTGATGTTGGTTCTAAATAAACTACTATAATGGCTTCAACTTATAAGTTATGTTGTATTTTATTTTATTATTTTATTATATACTAAGTAGTATATATATATATATTTTTTTATGTATTATATATTATTATGAATTTGTTAATATTTTACTATATTATTATTTTTAAGTTAAGTATTAATATTTTAACTTTTACTCATATAGGATATAATGAGTAAACCAATTTTGTTATTGTTATATATCTACTAAAAAAAAAATCAATTGTAATTGGTAAAATAAAAAATTATTATTTTTAATATACATTAAATTTGTTTTAATTCAGTGATTGTTAAGTTATTCTAAAATAAACTGATAAAAAAAAAAAATTATAAGTGTAGTTAGATAATTTTGCATTTATATAGTTATGTTAAAGGTATAATATTATGTACACATAAAAATAAAATTTTAAATACATAAGATTTAAGAAATAAAAAAAATCAGACATGGAAGTTGAATGTTATTTTATTGAATTATAGGCGTCCGGAAGGGGTCGGCAAACTGGGGCATTTGACTCCCTGGCTTTTCAAAAATATGTTTTAAATTTAATGTATTAAGATAAATTACTATTTATTATATAACAAATCATATCATTGCCCCCTCCTAGAAAAATTTCTGCAGGCCTATGTATTGAATATATTTAGTATCTACTTTGGAATAACTAATGATGATATTTTATATATTTCTAATACTATCCAAGATTAATAGAATACCTACATTTTACTTGGTTCAGATGAGAATTTTATAATAATAATGTCATAATAAAACAAATACAATTTACAATACTGTACATACCAAATATTTTAATATTATACTTTTATAAAAGTTTCTCATTCGGTAAAATAATTAGTTTAAATGTAAATTTATTTTAGATATTATAAATAATAAATCAAATAGGGCAATCAAGTGTTGAATCCCAGGTACTATGTTTTAATTAATCTCTCAGGTCATTACAAAAATAAAATGAATTTTAAGTAATATATTTTTAACTTAAACCAAAAATATATTTTAATATATCTAGTACTATAAAATGTATTAATTGTTTTAAAATATAAACCATATTAATCTTTCTAAATACAACTAAACTAAACCCTCTGGAATTGGGATTTAAATGCTCTAAAAACCACGAAAAAGTAACAAAACATGAATACAATTTAATGTTGTCTTAGCATTACCTAGATTGTAACGTTAGGAATTTTATAAATCAGTATAATCCCATATTAATAATTTTGTTAGTAAGGACAAAAACAAAAAAAATAATGTTAATCGTATAACTAGGTAATTACTAATTATATTATATTTTAAAGATCCACAGAATTATTTATTGTTCCAACTTCATTAACCAAATTTACTATTTGTTCCACAATATACTTGTTCCATGTATATTTTGTGGTACAAATATTTTGTGGAATAAATAGAGAAGTAGGATGAAATTGGAGTTGGAACAAATATAATGTGGAAAAAATATTTTGTGGCATAATTTGTAGTGATCCTATACATAACTAATACAAATGTGGTGTCCTCTTAAGTAACATTTTTATGTATATTAATGTGTCATGCGTGTATGTTAATTGGTTTATTTTTCTTATATTTAATAATTATTATTGCTACTTCGCGATTTTCAAAAACAAATTTAGAACATAAACTTGATTTATTTTGAGTGACTGATAATTCATCTTTAAAAGACAAAATACAATTTGTACAAAAACATTGAACAGGACATTGACTGTTCAGTCAATATTTTTTTCCCCTTTTTACTTTATAGCTCCTATTTTAGTTCAAGTATGAAATCATACACAAAAAAAAATAATAATAAAAAAGTAGAGAACAATACACTATAATATATTACCTTTGTGACAAATTAAATTACAATTATTAAACATTTTAAGTCTTATAATTTGATTGAGGAAAATTAATTTAAAAAATTTCCAAACTGATAGAAATAAAATAAGTTTATATTTAATGAAAATAATTATTTTACAATATTTTTTTTAATGTGTTACATTTATAATAATCAATTGTTATTGATAAAATTTTAACATTAGATAAAAAGAACATAATTGACTCAACCCAAATTAATTGAAATGTATTAAAACCTAAGAACTCTAGGCAATAGGCAAATGTTAGCCATCCAATTTGAGGTACTACCCAAATCATAACCAGATTTAGAATATCAATGTATGTTGGGTTAATAAATGGATAACATATTGGTAAAAATGATACAAACCAAACAAAATATTGAGAGGTCATTACAGTATTAAATGCTACCATAATAAAAGATAAACAAAACAAACAGAAAGGCAAGTCTTTTGTATAGGAAAATTTTAATGACGTCAGCACTAAAAGAATTAATGTAGGAAGTTTTGTTACAATACTGTATATTATTGAAATTTTGTCAAAGCTTGATAATAAATAATTAAAATAAAAGTAAACAGAAAAATTGTGACGCACATCTAATCGACGACTATGATATAAATATGCTTCATCTAAGAACTGCTGGCCATAAACGTAATACCAAGGCCATGTTAATAAAATTAATGATAAAATAAATATAATGATGAACAATATTTTCTTGCGAGTAGGTAAAAGCCGACTAAGAATCATTTTAGAAATTGATGTATAATTATTTTCGCTATCAATGGATAAATAATATACTAAGCAATAAATAATGGGATAAATTCGTACATGTACAGATATTGCAAAAAAAATAGCAGATAATATGTAACAACTATTAATATGAGCAAGCAATGTTATAAGGACAAGAAAACAAGAAATTGAATCAGCATTTCCACGAGTTGAAATAACAATACTTAAAGGATTGTATAACCATAGATATGCACAGACATTACTATGATCAGGATGGGATTTTGAAACTAATTTACGTATAATAACAGCAATTGCCAAATCAAATGCTGAAAATAATATTTTTCCCCAACAATTATGTAGTAATATGTTTGGTATAAGTAACACAGCTATTAATGGTGTATATCTGTATGTTGGTCTCAAATATGGAGAGTCCCCTTCCCACATATGCTGAGCTGCATCTGTGAATATTTTGTAGTCAATGTCAGTATAGTGAACACCTGTATCATCATTATCATACCATTGAGAGCAAAGAATCATAAATATTCTAATCAAGAAAGCTAACACTGTGTGCCAAATGAAATACATATTATTTTATCTAATGATTACAACTAATTTAAATTCACATCTAAATCCTTGTACTAAACTTCAATGCATTTGAAGTCAAACATTCCCTAAATTTCATGAATTGAGTTTTACAAGAGTTAGGTTTTAAATCTTTTTCATTTTGCATAATGCACGCAGCATATTCTAAACCTTCCACTCGACATTTTAGTAAAATCTCAGGATATCTTTTAATGCGTGATTTTGCTTTATTAACTGCATCCATCACTCTGATGTTCTAGCTCTTCTTGATCTGTAATAAAAATTAATTTTTATTAAATAAACATTAAATTTTATATTTTAAAATTGTCTTAATTTAAATTCAGAATAATGGCATTTATTCCTATTAATGGCAAATAACTAAACAAATAATTACAAAAAAAAAAAAAAAAAATTATAATAACTTACTCAAGTTCTTTTTGGAGATTTAATTGTTTGATTTTTTCGATAACTAATTTTCTTTTTATATCTTCTGCAGTATTTGGTTTAAAAATATCATAAAATCCTTTACTGAACAAAATCAAAAAACCAATTGTACTTCCAGTAACTATAAATGTTCTAGGGTACCGTCTATAGAATGGCAAATCTTTTAATTTTTTTCTATCAGTAAATTGTTGATAATTATGATGCTGATTTGGCTGATCTGCTGACATATTATTCCTGTTAATATATAAATAAAGAAATTATTTTAAATATTTAAAATTATACATTATAATAATTGATGCATTTCATCTCTAATCTTTTGATGAGTTAATTAAAAAACAACAGACATTTCTCAAAGAGTGGATTAATAATGACAAATTGAATTTTTTTACATAGTATATATATATATTTCAGAGCAATGATGTATAGACATTAGACACATCTTAGATAAGTGTATATAGTAAATATTATATTGGTTATAAAATAAAGAAAAAATATGAATGGTAAAAATATAAACTCATGTTTAGACGCTCCATGCCAACATTAAAAATAAACATGTAAACATCATAGTTTTTTAAAAGTATAAGCTAACTATTATGTACCTAACATACTTTTAATAATTATTATTTAATCTGAAAATGAAAATGTATTTAAGTAAAAAACATTGTACAAATAATTTTTTTTAGTATTTCTTAACCTTAATATTTTGATTTTCTGCTGTTATTGCTTTAGGTTTCATGCCAGAACACACTAGTGAAATTGCGTGATATTTTTTACAACACTCTAGTAGATTGTCTATATGCTTTGTACAACGAGACTCTTGAAAATCATTCTCTAAAACAAAAAAAAAAACAAAATGTGGTTAAACATTATTATTTAAAACATAGTTACAACATGTTATGACATTAATTAGCATTGTTATGAGTTATGAGTTTTGATATACATAAATCAAACATTTAAGAAATAAAATTGCTATAAATGTTGATAATTATATTACAAACATTAATTAAAAATTATATTTTAACATATTCAATAAGTAATTACTACCTAGATCCATCAATATTTATCATCAACAGTTTGATTAAAATTAATTGTCATTTAATTACTAAAGCAATATAGTGCGAATTCGGGATGCACTTTATAGGTTTTGCTATTCTACACACAGTCTACGTAAGGTGCAGCCGGTACAGGGATATTAGACAATGACTGTATATTCATTATCTGCATTATTTTTATAATATATGACACCTTGAGTATTTATTTAAACTTTATTATCTAATCTTTGGTCATCTCTAATTTTATCGTTACCTTAAATTGTATGAAGTACTGTAGGTTTTATTACAATCGTCTTTTCGGTTTTCAGTTACCTGGCGTTCACGGAAGTTGCTTGTTACGAGTATAATATTTTTTATATATTATGTACTACTTATTAATTATGAAGGCTGTAATGATGTTTCGGGAGTTTTATACTACAGTAATGCCAAATGAAATCAAAATGATGTACCTATGTAGAGCACTGTAGAGTACATACAGACTGAGAAACTTGTCTGTAGAGTACATACCGAATTATAGCATCCAATTTTATTATAATTTATCAATAAACATAGATTTCACATTTGTATTCTGAATAAATTATGACAAAAAAGAAACTTATAGTATGTAAGTAATCGAGATAAAATATGGTTATACAAAATCAATAAAATTATTTCTGGACATACTAAATTTTAGTTGCATTCAAAACTAATTAATTCATCAAATCAAAGATGATAAAATTATCTGTAGGTAACTAACATTAATATTGAGTTTTAATATTTTATTCAATACTTCAATACAAAATGTAAACATAAAATAAACTTGGTTGTCTCATACAATATTCTTAATGTCAACTTTTTACTATCAAAATAAATCAATTTATTCTAATTGACTCGTACTGCTCCGTTATATCCATATGATTACATATAATTTTATTGTTGTTGATGATTATGAACAATTTCTAGGTCAATGGATTTTTCTTTCTGCAAATATACGAATAACTGATTTGTTCATAGTCTACAACCACGCATAAATATTAATATATGTAAACTAATGTGTTTAAAGTAACATGTTTTAGATATTTATAATATTATGTGGTATGTATTTCTTGGTAGTCAGAAAAAAAGCTACAGGAAAAAACCATGGGAAAAATAAGATACTGAAAAAGAAGTCAAGTTAAAATAACTAAATATATAACAATTAAAATTAAAATAAAAAAAAAATTAAATATATAAAATATATATTATAAAATTATTAATACATAGGTTATATGTTATTATTTACTATACAACAGAAAAAATAATTTACGAGAAAACTATTTAAAATTTAAGTATTAAATAACTACTTTTCCCGGTATATTTTAAAACATACATCATGTAGCCCTTAAAACATAATTTGGGCTTAATTTTTATTGGAGTTAATGATTACCATTGTACGTTAAAATGTAAAATCAAGTCAGACTGAGGGTATAGATGTGTGAGATCGAAAGTATAGTTTATAAAACAGTTATATCTTTATAAAAGTAATAAAAAAAAGGGAATTTATTTTAGAAAAAAATGACAGAAAATGACATTGAACAAAAATAACATGATATTTTGTGGATATTATCTTGAAATCAATTGATTTATGTATTACACCTAGATAATATTATGTATAAGTAAAGTTAGGACTTAGGATGTTGAATATTGATGATCTAAAAACACACAAAAATGTCCTAAAAAAACTTAAACTATAAGCTTAAAATTAAACTATTAAAATGCATTTAATTTTTTTATTTCATTCAAAAATAAATTGGAGATTATTCTTAACTGTGCCTATATCGTATTTATAATTTTATAAATATATCCACGTCTTCGCAAAATGTATGACATACCCCTAGAACTGCCCCCCTGTACATAGGTATTTTTCAAACCTCAATAAGCACAAAAACCTATTTACGTTTACGTAGGGATATAATAGTCACCGCTGTCCAGATTTTGAAATATTAACGCGTATGTATTGAGGTGTAAAATCTGAATATAAAAAAACTCATGCGGACGAGTCATGATTATCGTTGTAAGTACGACCTTATTAGTAGGTAGTATATTATGTATATTATATAGTAGTATAGTCATTACACTTACCAGATAGACATTTTTGAATAGCGCAAGCTAACTTCTTACAAGGATCCGGTTTAGGCATAAATCATATATTTTGTTCTAACGGAAGTAAAATAAAAACTATATAACCGAACTGTTCAATGTTCGCATACGAGTGGAAAACACAAGGCTTTAGGCTATGTCACCGGCCGACAGCAGCTTATCTCTATATTATCACGAATTACGGAGAAAAATACCGAACGTGATTATGCACTTATGAATAAGTGTTGTTTAGCCAATAAAATTCTGTACTGTAGTTGTTATCGAGACACAGATGTTTGCCAGTTATCACGACCAGGAATCAAGATCATGATATAAATCTGTATTTCGAAAACAGAATAATATAATTCCCACGGCAATTTATCAGAGACGAACCGATAACACTATCAATCGTACTTGATAATAATGATATGCCGAGTGCCGTAAAGAAACGATAAGAATTACGAACGACGAGAGACCCATAATGGCATAATTATTTGTTATGAGTTACAAAATATGTTACAATTAATTTTGAAAATTTCATAAGACTTTTGTCCTGCTCGGAGTTTATTTTTCTTTTGTGCGGTCTACAATCGAAACTCGGACATTTTGCGCTGTAGACACTGAAAGTTGATTTCTATGTCCAGTGATTGACTACGATGCAGCGCGTCAAAATATTAACTGTAGTGTTATCCCGGAACCGTTGGAAAGGTCCGTTTGGTGTTCACTCGGCGGTGACAGATTGGACACGTCCGCGAAGGGTGCATACGTCGTGTGCGACGTTTGAGTTCCACGAGTTTGATAAGCGGAGTGGTTATGACACGGGGTTTGAGATCGCCGATACTCGCATCGAGAGAATCCGCCTGGGTCTGAAACAGCTGAAAAAAGAAATCAAACTATGGAAAAAAGAAGTGAAAGAAGTTCTGATCTGTGACCCCATATTCGATTACAGGCCAGGTACCCATAATGTTAATTGAACGGTTTTTGACAGTGGTATAATTTTTTTCTTGCATTAACTGAATACCCAAAATATATAATAGTCCTAGTAACAAAACCAACTTCTTTACTATATTAGAATATAATATAACTTACAATGTTTTCTATTGGTGTATTTCAGGAGAAGTAGATGTGTATTGGAGATTTTACGAAGAATCTTCATTGGATCATTGGATTGTCACTAGTGATAGTGATCATGCTGAAGGTTTTAGTAAATGTGAATTAAAAATAAGTAACCAGGGTTATGGGCTCTTTCATGGAAACTTATGCTCAAGAGTCCCAAAGGATGGAAGGATCCAAAATTCTGGTTATTGCAATATGATAACAAAACGTGTTTCGGTAAAACTTTACATAGCATCATACTACACTAAACTTTTTTATTAATCAATAATTATTATTGCATTTTCTTGACATTTAAAATTGTTTTTCAGAAATCTTTTCAACGTGATAGTTTTTTAGACTGGAGCCCATACACACATCTCAATTTACGTTTAAGGGGCGATGGACGAAGTTATTTAATAAACATACATGTGTCTGGACAGTTTGATATCATGTGGAATGATGTATTTACATTTGTACTTTATACTCGAGGTGGACCATATTGGCAAACCACAAGAGTAAGTAATAATAATTGTCAATTAACAAGTCATCTACATTTTACGAAATTAATTTTTAATAACATATTAAACATGTTTTTAATTTAGGCACCTAGTAGAGATCAATTTAATTGTGACTACAGTTTATGATTACCTAATTTTATAGTTTGTAAATTGATTGTATCAGTGATTTGTAAACCAATGATCATCAGTTTGTTACTATATCAAGATGGTTAAATGAAAAGAGTCATACTTTATCAATTAATACTTTTATTTAACTTAGAAAATAATACTCATAATAATATTTTATAAATTACTAAAGTGCCATCTTATTCTGATTACTTTTGATTAGGCTTAATGACTAAACTTTGTTAATGTATTCTGGAAATAAGTTTTCAATATAACTATCTCATCTGTTCTTTTGTTCTAATATTTTATTTTTAGGCGCCACTATAAACAAAAAAATCATAATTGTTTAAAATTTGTTTAAGACTTAATTATTAATTTGGCACAGCCTGTATTGTTGATAATAAATAAATAAATTATACTTTTAATACTCAATAGTCATACTCATATTTAGTCTCAACAATTTTTTTTTAATATTAACTTGTTGATCTAAACTGGCTAATTTACAAATTGTGTTTAAAGGGTCTGTACATGGGCGTAGCGAGGGTGGGCACTTGCCCACCCCTGCTGTATTTAATTTAAATTAAAACAATTTTTTTTATATAACTATTATTGGCATTTTTATAATCTTGTTTTAATCCCCCCCCCTGATTAGAATCCTAACTATGCCCATGGGTCGCATATTAAGAGGACGCTACACCCGCATGTGTTGTCTCCGTCTTACAAATGTATAACATAGCAAAAACTGTTTTGCGTGGGACAACTTTTCTCGCACCATATTTGTTGTAAAACTACCAAATTTTCACAACACGTAAAGAAAAAACATTATCTATGCAACAACGTGCTCTTTTTTTTAATAGCACAAACCAATCATTTTTTATAAGCAAATTAAAAGAACAAAAAAACCGAAATGTTTATAAGCAAATAACTTTTATTGTAGTTATGTTATCTAAAATATAGGCACGCTGTTGCATAGATAATGTTCTTCTTTACGTGTTGTGAATATTTGGTAGTTTTACAACAAATATGGTGCGAGAAAAGTTGTCCCGCGCAAAACAGTTTTTGCTATGTTGTACATTTGTAAGACGGAGACAACACAATATGCGGGTGTGGCGTCCTCTTAACATACCGCACATCAAATAAAACCTATAGGGAAATACGACATTCTCATTGGTCTGAAATATTTAGCGCCAAATCCAAATTTAAATTATGGTATACTATATATATATATTATACCTACTTTAATGTAACTACTATATATTATTTACTATTTAAAAAATATAAAAAAATATTGAATATTTTTTTTATAATATTTTATAATATATTAACTTTATATTATTTTTAATGATGTAATGGTTGTCTAATCTTTTAAAAAAAATTAAATATGAGAACCAACTCAAAAGAAAACTTAACACCTATGGTAGTAATACTTTAGTATAGGTTTGTGAAATTAGTTATTACTATTAGTTAAGAATTAGTTATAACATACATTATATGTTAATAGTAATAATAATAATATAATAAATATTTATACATTATGTACTGTTATTAATGTGATTTTGCATTAATAACACAATTTCTAATGTTAGTATATTTACATTAATTAATTTTATTAACAAAATAACAAACAAAGTTAGTTAGAAAAGAATAGATAATTTTTATAAACTTATTATTTCTATTTTTAGTCACATAAACACTCTAATATGATTAGAAAGTTTTTGTTTTCTAGGTTTATGTAATGATTGTATACATTTCAAATTCAAATTATGATATATTATAGATTGATTAAAATAAATTAACTAATAAGTTCGATAAACTTTTACTAGTGTGGTATTGCATTAATTAATTACTATTACATTAATTTATTTTATTAACATAATTACAAACAAAGTTAGTTGGAAATATAATGATTAATAATAATAAATATATTTAATATTATTACTTTTATTTGTTAATTTGTATAGGTGGTATAATATACTTTAATTAATGTGATTTTGCATTAGTAACACAATTTTTAATGTTATCCAGTAAATTTCTGGGTTTCTTTTTGGGACGGTTACTATCACTTGTTGCTGGTCTACCTAAAGTAAAATATGCTATTTGTTAAAATCATAATTGTTACATTTGTATCTTGTATCTTAATTTTGCCTGCAAGCAAACGTTTACTTCCTCTAGTAATTCCTGGTCTTCTCCTAGCTATTGTAGTTGGCTGTACTTTTATTGATGCTCCATCTCTATGTCTAAGAGATAACGAGGATGTACCTGCTGTTGCTAAAAAAATATTAAACTGCCGTTCTGTGTGTATTTTATCTAATCTTTTTTTGAATTTTAACAAATTCTCATAAGTTGATTCACCATACTTTATTATATTATTAGACAATTTCTGAGTAATATCATCAATATGGATAAACATTCTTGTTTTTTCGAATTGGGATTGTGTTCTTTGACAATCTGCATACTTTCTGTTGAACTCTTTTTATTTGAATCTTGATGAATGTCATGAGATATAGGTGACTGTGTATGAACTACTTCTGCAGGTAATAAGCCCTTATAAAATATTTTATTTGTTACTTTTTCACCTAATGCCAGTTTTGCTATTAAGTATTTGTCTTCTATGGTTACTAGAGGAAAGTTAATTCCAATTTTATTAAAATATTTGTAAATTATACCTTGATGTTTACAAAACTTCTCATGTATTCTAACTTTACATGAACAAATACCAATAGTAGGTTTAACACAATACATGAGCTGTTTGTTTTCTTCGCCCGGGACATAATACTCTTCATTTTCAACATATATTTCGTCTTTTGAAGCATAATCACAAAGTTTAATAATTTTTTCAAAATATTTACGTGCTGTGGGGTTTCTATCATTTGAAAATTCTTGAAACTTCCTTCTATATTAATCTTCTAATTTGGTGCAGCATTATAAGCCTTAACTCTACACAGCACATTTTCTTTAAATATTCTTACAAAAACTTCACTTAAATTGCTAGTGTTATGGCCTCTATTTGTGTGATCTCTCCAGGCTAAACACCAGCATTCTTTATAAGTCCAATGTTCTACAGTAACATATCTGCACCATTTACTATACATACTTCCAATTTCTAAAGTAACCTAACTTCAAATGCGGTATAAGCTTCTTCAACTGTTTCAGCATACAGCATTTTTCTAAATGATTGCATCATAGGTTGACGGTCTTTTTTTATATTATTTTAACCATCCCAAAGCCATCTCCAAAGATCTTGTAAAATATGAAATATGCAAAGAAGAGATTTTGAGTTTGGCCATACTGCATTCAAAGCAATTTCTGCATCTGAATTGTCTGTTAAAAATATGGTAGGAAAACCTTTCCCATCAAAGGCATTCTGTACATTATTTTTAATCAATAAGAAATCCAGCTTTATATGATTCTTCACTTAGACATTTTGTTATAAGAACACCCAATGTTGCAGCACCAGCTGCACACGGTGTTAATAAAAACGTGATACAATGGTTTTCTGGGTCACAAGAACTAGTAGAATCAACAGAAACTATATCTTTAGCAAGTGGTAAATCATGAGCTCTTAACATAATTTATGTAAGTATAAGTACTGCAAAAGAATCATCTTGAATAAAAATAAAAACTCCATTTTCATTATGTTTCTTTCTTTTTTTAAGTTTTTAATACATTAAAATATTAAAAATTAATTAAATAAATAAAAGAAGTACATTTTGATTTATTTAAATTACATTTTATTAGTACAAGTGAACTTTTAGATATTTATAACTAAACCTATTAACTTGGGACCTTTTTGTAAAAATTGACAATTATGCTTTCGAGTTGTTAGTCCATAAAGTTAGTTTTGTGCAAAATTACGTTTTTAACTTTTTAAATTTTTATCATAGGAGTACCACTTTTTTAAATTACATACCCTAAAGGGATATTACCTATAAATTAAATATTGAACTTCATTTAAAAAGGCGAATTGGCTCTTTCAACACAAGGCACAAATTTTCAATATATTGTAGTTAATAGAATTACTAAAACAAAAATTTAATGTACATTGAATTGTGATGATTATTTAACATTTTACAAATATTCTATTTTTAGTAAATTAATGGTAATAGCTAATAACATACTATGATTACACCTTGACCAGTACGAGGGCCTAAATGTGTAGATCTCCATTTTTCATACCAGTGTTGTACAGTTCTATAAGTAGGATTTAGTCTAGCATTAGCAAAATCTTCAGCTGGACAATTCATCATAGTTATCACACTTTCATGATAGCTGTAAATTATGAAATTATACCCAGTTTTAAATATATAAAATTAATATAATAAAACATCTGGTCATATTTAAATAAGACTAAGTACTTTTAATATTAAAAAAAAATTTTATTATTTTAATTTGGCGCTAAATATTTCAGACCAATGAGAATGCCGTATTTCCTTATGGGTTTTATTTGATGTGTGGAATGTTAATATGCCCATGGGTCTGTAGGTAATTATTCAATTTCTATGATAAAATAAAATGTTGTAGGATCTAGCTAATTTAAGGTTTTAATAATATTTCATTAGGTACAAATTGTAATTTTGTGCTGTTAAGGACAGGATGCCTAAACTTAGGTGTGTCAAACGTTACATAGAGTTTAGCATGATAGGTTACTGTTTAAACTTAAAAGCTTGATCAGCCCACTATGCTTCAAACCAAGATGGATCAATGAAGAAGCTCAATTATTTTATTTGTGCTTCCACAAGTGACTTCTATCTCATCAAAATCTCTCTTCTTAAGCACTCCCAGGAAATCCTAGGCGCAGGATAAAAAGAAAGTGGTGTCATAACCTTCTAAACTTCTTATCAACTTAAAATATACAACCATCATATACAAACAATTTCAACCTCTCAACAATATTTAAAAACAAATATATGGATATAGTACATAATTAATCATGACTTAATTAATCAGTGTCATCAATGTATGGCTTCTTATTCAACATGTCCTTATTATTTTTCTTGCCGTATAAACGTATTGTGCACATAGTTGTATAAATTAATTATTTCAAATAAAAAAAAAAATGTATTATACAATTATTATAAGTTTTAAGTGTCTGAAATTGGTTATTTTATTTTAAATGTTTTCTTTATTGGTACAATTTGTATTAAACTAAGATAAATTAATTTTGATTTGGAAAGAAACTGATAGAAACTAAATAATATCTAGTACAACCAATATTGTTTGTAAATTTAGATTGTAAATTTTTCCATTTTAGTTTTCTATAAATAAACTTTCTTATCAGTATCCAACTAGTATATAGATTAAGTAATAATACGCAATGTGCTCTGATATCCTTACAGCAATACATCCAATATGGATACTGCAACGTAGGCACTAAATGATTATCTAACAATGAGTAACTATAAAAATGGTTTATAATTTTATTCATCCCGAGGCATAAACCAATCATACGAGTATAATATGTATAATACTATGTAGGTATAATTGAATCCGAGGTGGGAAATAATTAAATAATAACTATGACGTGGGAGATGTAGACTATAGAATCATTGCACGTACTCATGAATCCTAAAAACTTAATCAACTTGATGAATGATCAGAAGGGACATACCAATAACAGTGGGGAGAGGACCTATAAAGAGGAGTCTGAAACTCTATTTTTCTAATTAAATAACACTGAAGTATATTTGTCAACTATTTATCTTACTTTGACCTACAACATCTTGTCAATGGTCAATGGTTGCTTACACATGCCCCACTGCAAATACAAGATTGCATAATAATTTATTGTTTATATATTTTTTTAGATACCATTTTCAAAATTCTTTTTTGCCAGCAAAGGACGGATACAAGATAAACAAGCACCATTGCCACTATACAGAATTACTAATTTTGGTATTACTGTATCAGATAAAGCTGATGGCCCTTTTCAATTAGAATTAGATTATATAGGTGCTGATTTTGATCCTACCCATCACGAAGAGACTGCATATGAAATGTATGAAGTTAAACAAAACTTTATAGTTGGAACATAATTTCATGACTTGTTATAATATTAGTTTATAGATTATTTATTTCTATGTAAACTATCTTGTTACACAATAGTTGAAATTTAAACTTTTAAGATCATTTAATAAATGGTTACATTTTCGTTTTTTTTTTTTTAATTACAAGTGAAATGATAATGATAATGAAATACATTTTTATTTTAAGCATAGTTTGTTTGACTCTAAATGCTTCAAGTATTTTGTTTACTAAATCAATACAACTGTACTTCAAATACAGAACAATATTTTTTGTTTAACATTTTTATTGAGTTTTCTATTAGTGATAATGGATAGGTAATGAAAAAAAAAAATTATTATATACTATTTTAAGAGCAACATTTCTACTATAACATCATTTAATCCAATAATGTGTTTTTTTATTAAAACTGAATGATAAAATACATTCATAGTTATGATAATTGAAATTCAAATATTATATTATCTTATTTATCAAAATTAGTTCTAAACAAACTGTTTTATTGCAAAGTTTTGTTTTTTAAATTACTTTTAAATAAAAATTAGTTCAAATGAAAAACACATTTATAAAGTTAAATGTTATTCTATAAAATATTAATTAACTAGTCACCTACTGGCGTAGTACTACAGTAGAGTTTTACTAATCGGGACTATAGTCTGTCTCAAGAAAGGAAGGGACCGTTTTGCACATGTGGACTGTTGACCACAGACCACCTGCGGTACGACGCACCACCAGATTGGGAAAAATTACTATACTACCGAGCTGTCTCAAACTTTCCCAATCTGGTGGTGCGACGTGACACAGGTGGTCCGTGGTCCACAATCTACATGTGCAAAACGGCACCTTTCTTTGGTGAGACAGACTATAGATGGGACCGGACTCTATTCGGATTATCAAAAATCCTGATTAAACGGAATGATGCTTTTTTTTTCTTACTAATAAATAATTTTCAAACAACACCTTATGTATTTGTACAAATTAAAAGTGTACTGATTTACAATTTTACATTATACATTTTTATTGTTATTAATCGAAACTATAATATCTTTATCATAGGTATTCTTGAATATATACTTTATACATGAGTAAAAGAACAAAATATAAATTGTCCGGATTAGCAAAACTCTACTGTATTAGTTTTAAAATTTTAAATAAATGCATATAGTTAAAGTATAATATACAATATTCTGTTACTTTTTTATTTAATAAAAATATTTGATGATAATTCTTACATTAAAATATTGGGCCTACTAAAAAAAAGTGTCTAGCTCTGCCACTGTAGTCGCCTACCAATTAAATAAATTAACAGACTCTGGAAAAGGAAATAATATAATATATATAAACAAGTTAAAAATATTATACATTAAAAAATGAAATCTAGGTATACATTTTAATAATACATATATAAATATTTTTGAAATATTAATAATTACTAGGTGCTAGTTTTGCCTTGGCCATTTTTTCACTTTAAGCCACTCTTTAGATAATGCATCTTTTGTGTGTTTTCAATGTTTGCATAATTATGTACGATGGCTTCAAATTGGTGTTTAAAACTAAACCATTCCTCAAACATTCCACTGAACTGCGGTAGGTTTATTGAGGATAATTTGATGTGTTTGTCCACCTCATGGACATCAGTAACATTCTTGTCAGCCAACATACTTTTGAAATTTGATTTTACTCTTATGTATGTGATTGACACATTCTCAAACTGCTCTATTAGACTGTCTAATTCACTATCATCTTCAAGTATTTGAAATAATTCATCATGCGCCTAAGCAAATGTATTAAACGCACTACCTATCTAATAGTTAATTAGTGTGTCGATATCACCGGTGTTGTATGTATTCAGTACATCGAATGTGTTATGCTTGAACTTCTTCTCTATTAAATTTATTTTGTTAAGTAAAACACGACGTGGTTGCTCCATGATGTGTTAATGTAGTATGCACGTGTTCACGACTGAGTAATGTAATAACTTAGTTGCAAATAAAATTTCGTAAACACACAATCAATTTGATGTATGATAGGTATGAAAAAAAAGAGAAACTATCCGGCTCGTATGGACCATAAAATGTTATGAAGAAAATGAAAAAAAGCGGGCAAGTGGGTATCGCTCTGCTGTACAATAGGTGCCGCGTGAATCACTATTATACATTATAGAAGGGTTAAATTTGAATCCAATGATAATTATCATTGTATACGAAAAACGATTCTGAACGAAGATGATTTGTCAGCCTAGGATATAAT
>VUJU01000244.1:0-18727 GCA_009835225.1 Aphis craccivora
AAAAAAAAAATTATAATACAAAATGTAGAAGTCCGATACCGTGAAGGTTGCAACGACAACGACGCGTAACGCTAAAACGTATGAACGTTAAAAAATGCAGTTACCAAAAAAAAAAAAAAACACAAAAATCCATAATAATAGAAAGCGTTTTGTTGGTCAACAAATACGCTTTGTCATCTTTGTAAGTATATTCGCTAAGAGTAATGATAGTAATATAACTTTAAACACCGTTACCATTTACTGGTAACATTAATTATGAGTATAAATCTTTGATGATCTAATCAAAATTGATTAATTGATTGATTAAGAGTTAAAATGTTGTTTTTTACGCTATATTGATTTTGATATTTGTGTGAATTTGGTGTTTTGTGTATACAGAACGTATGTATAGGTTGTGCGTTTCATCTATTTTACATAAATTGATAAATTATTATCTCTAAAATAATTTATATGTCGACTGATAAATGTAATTCGCCGAGGATGATAAATGACTTACATCACGATACTTATAGTAAGTACTTACTATAGTAATACTTAAGTAATAAATTCACCACTGCAGTTCAGACATTTGTACCTACTAATTTCATTAACTTCTCAATTTAATTTTAAGCGAGGTTTATTAACATCATAAAAATATAAAATATAAATACATAACATACCCATCCATTATGTACATTTACAGAACACTCTATATCTGTATGTATAAACTATAAATTATATATAATTTTAAACACGTGATTGAGGTGACATTTATTAGACTAAATAGGTAATATCAAATATAATACATATTATTTTTTAAGTGACGCACTTGTATATCCCATTACTTGTATAAAGATTAAAGGCATATATTATGAAGCCCAAGGTTACATCGCATCTCATAATACAACACGGAACACTATAAAAAAAAGTTGATTAATTATCCAATTTTTAAACAATATTATAATATGCCCATAAACATTATTTATTTAACTTTTTAGTACAAAATAATATTACATAATTAATAACTGATGAAACTCATCGAGCCTATTTAGAAAGAAATCAAGATAAGTATCTAAAAGTCGAATTAATTTCTGAAAAAATATGAAATAATTCCAAAAACGGTTTGAAAAAAAAATTACTTGGATACGATATCGTACGATGTACGATAGTGATAAACGGAACAATAATAAAGAATGTGTAGAAATAAAATAAAATAAAGAACTTTGTGAAAACATTTCGTTAGTGTAAATGGTTAATTATTTAAATAGGCATTGTATAGTCTATATAGCGAAGTATTTAAGTGTGTCGTCAACGTCACAACGTCATGACATTACAATAATAATATAATACAATATACCTATCATCTGCAGTTTTGGCGCAAAAATATAGTTTCTCGATACGCACAATAGTGCTGGTTGGGTGATATTGAACGATATTTTATTTTATTATATATACACTAGTAGATCCAAAAAAAAAAAATAATAATAATAATAATAATAAAAATGAAAATGAAAATAAACGAACCATTCTCTTCGAGAGAGGAGGACCTGACACGGAGCGCACAATAATACTTATATATATTATATATATAATATGTAATGTATAGTAGTCGACAGCATTATTCCATGTCTGTGATGTGTATTACACTATTTCAGCGTACGTATTATTATACTGACATATAAAATAATAACTATGATAATAGTAATAATAAAATAGAAACGATTGTTCTCCAAGGACTCTGCGGCGGCGGTGTCCTGCGGTTCAGCAATATCGACCATATATATATATATATATCAAGTGAATAACGCTATTATAAAACAATACGTGTTTAATGGTCATATAGGTGGCCCGTTGCACAACGCGATTTATGAACAATTATTATTTTTAAATGTATACGTGTACTCGATGGCCCGGCAAACAGCCGCTTCGCTTGTTGGCCGGAGATCGATTTTCTTTTCTATTATTTTTTAATTTTTTGTTCCTATATATAATAATATAATATTATTCTTATTGTTCCTACCATTGGGTGTATTGTGTTCGATGTGTATTAGACGCGAACATTTGCGACCCCCTCCACGGGTTTTTCAAAATAATAAACCAAAACGCGTCGAAACCACCGCGGTCTATACTTAGGTGTAAACATACAGCGAGGTATATCATGTATTCATACGCATCTTGTTTATAATACTTTGAAGTATGGATAGTCGTTTTAATAAGCTAATTAATAATTCCACAGTCATGCCGTAAATTAAGATACTTAATGGTGTTTCCTTTTAATATTTTCTGCGCTATTTATGATGATAAATTACAGATGACTGTGTATTATAAATGAAAGAAGAATATGTCATGAGTACATAGTATCTAAAGGAAACTTAACGACCGTTCTTTGCCCATTCTAGGTTAAACTTTTAGTATAAAAAACTTTCAGAAAAAATGTAGGGAAATATCTGGGAGGCAATAAACATTTTAGGTTTTTACGTACATTCCGAATACTTTTCCAAGTTTTGAAACGTATTATAAAGCTGAAGAAAAAAAAACTTGTCAAATAATGTCATAGTTAAAGCTATTGCATCGATTTAAAATGTGAAACGGTTTAAAATAAGTTAGAAGATTGAATTATTTAAGTAACGTTCAAATGTCAAAAATGGAGCTTATTAAAATATATATAGCAAAATTTCTCAATTTTCAATGGTTCGTTCTTCAAGTTTAAAACTTGACATTATATACAAAAAAATCCATTAATTTTTCTTTCTGCGAGTATGCGTCATCTAAATAAACGACGATTAATTAAAATGAGATGACATTTTGTATAAGACGGTTGAGGAGAGGAACATAAAGATATTTGAACGAAAAAAAATAATGAAAGGATGGCATCTCACCGTAACCCACCTTCCGCCACTACCCTTATTTTATCATTGTATACACAATTACACAATACGGTATGCCATATTTTAGTATATACTCTTTTATCATACGTCAGCTAACTCGATTTTTTTTTTTTCATTAAACAGACGATGTGGAGTTTACCACTATTACAATATTAAAGAATCGGAACGTCACGAAACACTTCACGGTAACTGGTAAATAATATATATTATTTAATATAATAGTTTTTTTTTTATGAAGTACGCTCGTGTAATCATTATTACTTTCGTTTAGGTCATAACGAAGTGGAAGACGGACAATGCTAATGCGGCGGGAATTCGCTTTCGGGTAACGCGGGTTTAACATGGCATAGGCAGGCAAGCAGGTACCCGTACACACCACTGCACCGACTAATGGATAATATTTCGTGTTAATAATTTATGTCTAATTTGTTTGCTTAGCTAATGGGCTCGAAAGTGCCGAAAGACTATATGTACAATAAAACGGCTTTAACGAAACTTTCGTCGTTGCGGTCGATCGGCGTGGTAATGGCCGGTCTATCTATATATATTATATAAATGTATACATGTTTATATGCGTCTGGCGGAGTATATAGACACATAAAACGTCGAAAAGTGAATAAGACCGTGTCCGACCAATTCAAATTAGAATACAGAGTGTTACAAGGCTGGCCCATTACGTGTCACTCTGTTTCCGACATTGATAAATGACAGTCACGACCCCCCGCCAAAGTACACTGCTGACGAAATTTGTGTTCAACTGTTATGGAAATGGGTTCGGGGCCAGCCGATGCGCAAGAGAATATAATAATAACAATGATAATTGTTGGGCACAAAGCTAAAAGCGATGCGCTTACTATTTGGAACGTTACATATTATTATTATACAATGCACAAAACGGATCCATAAGGTGTCATGTGGGTGGACAGTGTTCGGTGTAATGATAATAATATTATATAGATTATAGTATATATTATGTACGAGCAATTTGTGCACGAGAAAAAATGAGTTTAAATAAATCCCTTTGACGAATGAATGTGATAATTGATAATATTATTGTTATGTTTAAATAAGTTTATGAGTAAGAAATGACAAATACTCGTATTTGTACAAAATAAGTATCCGAATTGCTACGTTTCGAATGCATATTAATTGAAAACTTTGTCTTACGCTCGTTACCTTTAAAAAGTATTTGGTCAAAGATCAATACAATAGCACGATGGTTTGTTTTTAAATTTTCCATCTAAACAAGTCGTAATAATAGACTTATACTGTCTTTGTTTGTGTACATATTGACAAGGTGGACTTTTGATTTTTTCAAGTTATTTTATATTTCATAACATGCATATTTGATGAGTGTTATATGAGTAGATTTTATAATATTTATAAGATATTAATTATTACTAAAACATTTCTACTTTAAGTTATGTGTTTGTTATGCAGTCAATACGAGTACATATTTTAAAAAACCAAAAATAATAGTGGTGTCCCAAAAGTAAAAATTAATTAATTTGGTAATTAGTACCTAGTGTTAGTACCTAAAGTATTCAATTAGTAATTCGTCATAGCTATATGTAGGCGTAGGTCTAACACAATTTAAAAAATAACCAATTTTAGTATTTGAAAACAAGAAGTTTTTTTTAATTTTAAAATTTGGATACACATGAATAGAAATAAAAATCCGGTACCGTGCAACAGCAATAAAACACTAGGTAATCTTGATATTCTGATACAACCTAACTATATTATAATATACCTACGTTGCAGGTAAAGCGCGTTCTTGCATGACGTCGTTCGGCTAGAAATACAACTCTAATTAATTCAACAATGTTTATAGTGATTTAAAATATATACAAAAAAACCAATTAAAATGTTTGAGTGAAAATCAAATTAATTTCACGAGACTTCGTAATACCAATTATTATGTCTAATGACCTTTTAATGTATATTTTTTTCAACGACGAAATTCGAAGTTGTAGTTTATATTCAATACTGTGGTGGCAATAAATATTTTAAACTACATTACAATACAAATTATAATATGTTTTTATTTTTACGATTCAGTTTGAAGTGACACGCGATTCGAGTAAAGCTATAATCACTATCATTATATCATAGAACTATGTGGCGCGAGGTATTATATTGTACACATACCTACATATTATTATATGTACAGTCGAACGAAACTAATACGATATAGAAGCTGTTAAGGTAATAGAGCTGCTCGTCACAGTGTACAATGGGAAACATATTTTGTTTGCAACTTCAAATTTTCGATTACAAAGGACGGTGGGTCGTACAAAAGCGTTATCTGAGCGAGTGAAAAAAAAATGCATTATAATACTCATCATCCGTCCATTAGAAAAAAAAAGAAAAAAGAATAACCGGCGCGGATCCATCGTGCAGCGGAGAATCGATGATGGAAATGAAAAATAGTGTCCGTATACGTCCCGGGCGATACGATCGGTACACATAATAATAATAATAATACATGTCCTTGTCGGACATTGAAAACTTAACGAGACGGTGGAACGATAATGGGCATAACAAATCACGGAGTAAAAAAAAAAAAATAAAATAAAATATAGCTGACGTTAAATAAAAATAATTCGTTCTCGGCAGATGTTGTACACACACACACACTCGCACGCATAATATAACATATCGCGGTCGTTGTATATGAGAAACGTTGTTTGGCGTTGCCGTCGTCGTAGCTGATGCTGTTATCTGCCAATTCCGTCATCGTATTACACAGCGCGCGCATTAGATGAGATGTCGATGACGATAATAATAAAGACTGGTCCCGTTGTCCGTAATAATATTATAGTATATACGTGTACATATTATTATAATATTATAAACGGCACAGGGTGGTTTTGAAAGTTTCAGCGCCAAGCCGGAAATCCCGAACGTCCGCTCGTTTCTGGATTAATTAACCGCTGGCCCTTCGGTCGAGGGACGAGATGAGGACTGCAGCAGCGCGTGTCGTAAACGCCGGAATCGAGGCAGTAGCAGATACTCCTCGTGCCGCAGTTTATCATTATTATAATAACATACACACGTCAGTCGCAACAATATTATTGTCATATAATATTATGTATAACGGGGTTGTTGGGATTTCGCGTTATATAACTATAATACAGTGTCGAGGATTTAATGATCATCGTATTCTAACATTATAATATTATTATATCACTGTATATTATTATGGTAAGTTCCAATTGGGAAAATTATTCGGATTTTAATAATTGTGTCATCAAAAATGGTTAGGCCATCGTGCCAAATGTGAACGATTATAATGATTTTAATTGTTCGTCGTCTGCGTGTATTGGTGTGTAGTTGTAGTAGTATTGCGAGTACTTAAACGTTATTATGATGTGTTTTGTTGCAGACAAATGTGAACATTTGTAAACATAATTAAACTGAACGTTGCCGAAACGTTTCCACTCGTTCCAACGGTGACGCCATATCCAAAAATAATACTATATACGTCAACTATAATAGTTGTCAAAATAAGTAAACTGTAAACGAGTATAAAAAATAAAACGTCAAACTATCTACCTATAGATCATTTCAACTATATAATATTTTTAAATTATATAAATCATGTATTTAAACTGTTCGCACCAAACTGATATTACCTATATTAGTATACAAATGCCTATATTATGTGTTTTTTTAAATTTTAAAAACACAATTTAGATATAGTTAATTGATTGATTTTTTTTCAGACTAATGAAAATATATTATTTAGTTTCATTACAATATTATAATACCATATATACATACCACGATGTAATTAATAAGGAATAAGATGTTAATGAAAATCGAAACGGTATTCTATAAAAAGAAATGTTAATAACTCGGAAAGCTGAGTCGTGGCAATTATTTTGTTCTCACCGTTTGGCGAAGATTCATCAATCGTCGCTGCCATATGTCACATGGAATGTAGAAATAATGAGTGGAAAAAAAATCAACGAATATATTATTATATAATAGTTTTTATGACTCCTCGTGTACGGCGCACAGTATAAAAAATACTTTTAATGGTTTTTATTCACAAAACATCATAGTCATTTTACCCTATGATCTAGCTGATTTAGACCATAGAAGGTACATTGAAAGTTACTCGTATGAGCAGTGGCGTACGCACGGGCGTAGGATTCTAGGGTTTTGACCACCCTTAAAATTTTTTATTTTACAAACAATCTTATTTACCACCATTTAAATATACAGAGTCGATAAAGTGTTGGTAATTTTTAATAGATATAAATTAAATTATTAATTGCCTAATTATTAATTATAATTTGTTACAACTAATTATACAAAAACTATTAAGCAAATTATTTAAATGTTTATTATTATTTAAATTATTTACTTATGTAAAACCCTAACCGAACTAAAATCCTGTGTACGCTATTGCGTATGAGTGCATCATATACATGAATAACTGTAACGTACATACGTTATAGCCTACTGCAGTATTTAAGTATCTTTATGACAACATCGAAGCCAATAATGTGAAAACATTTGTATGTTTGTTCCACTCTCAATTATACTTACCTTGTCGATATAATGTGCATAATTTGAGTGACAGTCACATTATTCAAGAGAACGTCAAAACATAAACAACAATTCGTTATGAAGAAAAAATAAGTAGTGGACGTATAATACTACAACATGTAAATTCATTTATGGGAGAAAAGTGATAAAATAAATATCTCGACGGGTTGTAGGTATATATGCTGTTTGTTTATTCTTAATATCTATTTATTGCTGATGTGGAGCGAAAATATATTTTCGGGGGCTTTGGGATGGAAAATAAATTCAATGAAATAAAGGAAACGAGGATAAAAACAAGAACAGAGAAATAGAAATTCTAAAAGACGTTTGAAATACGTAAAATTCTTTTTTAAATCGTAAATGCGCCGATATCCGTACTGAGTAAACGGTCCCAAGAGTCCTCCGCACTACCGCCATCTGCACAGGAAATGTGTTTCTATGCAAATATTTTATTTATGCCAATGCAGAGAATCCGGTTGGTCTAAAAATGTTTACGCGTGGATATCTTAAAATATTTAACGAATCCAAAGGATAAATTACATCGCCTCGTGTTCTTTTTTTAAAAAAAATCAATTAGTTATATATACTTTTATATCGTCTTGGTATACAGACGATGTACTCGTTTAATATTTAAATTCAAGTACTAATAACTAATAAGTGTTTAGTTCTCGATGCAGTATCGTTGTATTCCGCTTAAATACAACGACAAAAATCTGAATACAGTAACGACGGAATACAATTAAACATTTTATTTTCTATTAAATAATGGTGTGTATTAGGTACCTATAATATTTAAGTATAACGGTTACTGCGTATACATAAGGCGCTCTGATGTGCTGTAGGTGAATTAAAAACACTCCCGTACACGGAATACTCCTCCAGCGGGATCTAGGTCGTCTGAAAGGAAGGGATTAATGTATATTATTATACTTATAATAATTACAGCGTGCTCGGCCAACGTAGGGTCTGAAAACGTAATGATTCATATGATCGTAAGCTGTAAAACGACTGAGGAACGGGAAAACGTAATTCCGAGACGAAAAGAGCATTAACGACGGGGATTTGTGTTATAGGGATCCAATTACACGTAAGTACGCACTTATATTATATTATATTATTCACACACACACACACACACACACACACACACATACGCACATAATATATACTCGAGTTTGTGTGTTTTGAACGAACGTTTCGGGGATAGCCGGGAAGTAACTCTATAAGAGAGCTTATAACTCATAATATAGGTTAGGTTCGTGTGAAGAGGGAGCGATGTGTTTATATATTAGTAGTTGTATACTACTTATGTTTTTTTTTTCTTCTAAATTGTCTCTTGGTATTATGTGCGGTATAGCCCGATTCACCATCATAAATATATAATATTATTATTATACCATGCGTGTCTACTTTATAGTGGTGGATGTCCGAGGAAATAATACATCTCGCCGGAGACCACAGAACAGCGTGTCGCGGTCCGACTTTGATATTGATATATTACATATCCTTGTATTGATAATAATATTATTATTATAAATGTAATACGCATACGCGTATGGGATACGTGACGCGGCTGTGGCGGTACACGGCAGGTCGTGAGATCGGTTAATTCGATTTTTTGCGGTTAACGGTCAATTATTTATTTATTTATTTATTATCCTTTTTGCGTCCTTTTCGCCCAGCATTATACAATATCAAATTACATTCTACCCACACACTTGTACACATAACAGACACGAATACGATAAAATTACCTTCATTCGGTCGCCGCCATGTTATAATATTATATGATACACCTAACAAACGAAATCGTCTACACTTTGCGTTACAAAATTGTATAGAAATCGTACTTATATGTATATTTTTCAATAAACTCATTACGCTGTATAATTATGGCGATACAAAATGTGGGTTGTTACTGAACATTCAAATGTGCATTTGTAGCGTTCCTTTAAATATTCGTAAATAATGCATGCAAAAGACCCACACAAATTTAATATGTATATATATTATGAACTTCGCCGCATCGAACCCGTTTTATATATGTTTGCGCGTAATTGAAGCCAATGAGTATTGTTTGAGGAGACAAATTCTGTGAATACCTTTCCAATTAGCTTATAGATAATTTTATAATCTCAAATTGTCCTAGACTATAACTGTGATGATAAGATTCAAACATGTATACTAGCTGATACTATTTTTTTTTTTTGCACCAAAAAATTTGATAACTATTTAACAGTTATAATAGTAAATAATTTGTATTATAATATTATAGTCGATAAAAGATTTAAATAATCATCCATATAATGCCATTTAAAAAGTAGTCTTCAGGCATGTATTTTGACTCAAACACTTATGTTTCGAGGCACATCACACATACGCTCGATTTATATTTACGAGACATATAGTTCAAAGAATGTTATAACTTTTATAAGTTAATGCCCAGACCACCATTGTTGTGAATGCGTATTCGACATGTATCATGGTTGTATGTATAGATATATACTAAACGGGTGAAATACAAAAATCCCTGTATCGTATATACATATATACCTACGTCCTACAGCATATAATATAGGTTTGCCGGCCCGAATCGCGGAACGAAAATATATATAATAATTTATGGTGGACACGCACGAAATATATGGACCAATGAATCATTCCGTGCGGGAACGTCATATACAAGTGTGTGGAATGCCACGACTTGTTATTATCATAGTTATTATTATTATTATTATTATTATATATCGGTCGGCGGGGCTATATGGTATGATGGGACTGAGGGCCCGAAAAACGGTTTTCCAGCCGCGGACAACGAAATCCACGGTCGTATATCATATTATAGCACACACACAAACACCGCACGTCTGTATATATATAGTCGCATTACAGATATCGTCTACCAAACTATAAATTATACATAATAATAATATTAATACGCGTGTTGTTCGAGGATAGGTCGGGGCTCATGCGTGCGTTGTAATTACTTTGTTTAAATCGATTTTGTGCGACCCTGCAACAGCACTGTGGATCATAAGCGCGGGGCGTCGTGGTCGGCTCCTTCGAAAACGCGTCCGAGAACATTGCAATTAGTTTTTACGTAGCTGAATTATAAACGGTGTAAACCGTATATGGATTTCGATCTCGACTCGGGCGCTTAAATAGCGTTGACGCAGAGCACCCGTAAACCTGCTGACGATGGGAGGATATTTTTACCCTTATCGTTTAAGATCCTACACATCATAATATTATAGTCATCGAAAATTTATACGGCCCGAATCGAGCTATTATTAATTTTCATAAACTATAGACAAAAATGCTTCGTGTAAGTTGGTCATTATTTATTGGTTTAAGGTTTAACTTTATACGCGTTTCACATACTTAAATTGTTATGATAATATTATACGTATGCACTGTGTAAAAATTATAAACTTTCGTTTACCGCTCGGACGACATTATTGGTGTACACTGTATATGAATATATAATATTATAATATTTGAGTGTTAATGCGTAAGACTTCCGTTTCTCTATGTACCACTACGTGTGTATTATTGAGGAAAAAAAACAAAACCAATAACTATTAACTATAATATACCATATTACGGAGAACTACGATCGACACAGACGAGTAAAATTTCGACCCATATGTTATTATTTTGCGACGTGGTATAATATAAATTATGGATAGTACCTACTTGTATAATATATATAAATTATATATATAAATGTAATACGGTATTTCGATTTGACGTGGCACAATAAAACGTGCGTTGTTTTAAATTAGAATTTCTCAAAGTGACACGACAAATCGTATACACTCAAACGAGACGACGCCGTCTCGCCGTGTACTTAGGTATATATGTTTATATATTATGTATAAATGTATAGGAGTGAGCGCTCGAGTTTGATATTACGGTCCGCTGATGCGGAGTTCTTCAATAAATCGCATTACTCCGAGACGGGTATCCGCGCCGAGGAGGTTTAATACTATGTTATTATTATCGTTTTTATTCGTGCGTTTTTGAATCGTTCGCCAATTTCGTTTTTCCTTTTTTTTTCATCCCGATACCGATATCGTGAAATATACTTATATTATATATAGGTGTATTGTTGTTGTTGTTTTTGTTGTTATTATTAGGTATTGTAAGTACATTTCGAGCCGGTTTTCGATCACGCCGAGAGTATATTTTTTAGTACGATTGTCGGATATTGTGGCTGGCGTGACAAAATTAAAAACGACCGGGATCACTCGTATTTATGTATATTATATGAACAAAAAAAAAAGTGTAATATACATATTATACAAACCATTGGCGGCGGCGGAGTAGAGAATGATATAAAATTTAATCTCGGACACATTACGTAATAGAATTTTCCGACGCAGGTCGAACGTCAAAAGAACAAGCCGACGTTTTGGAATCAGTATGTTGATTCGGTGTGTGTATGTGTATGTATACAGTGTATATTATTGTCACAAACAAACGTCTGTGTACGCATTCGTATACAGATTTAAATCAACTGGGCGTATTCCGGAAAGCGCTCGTAATGTACCTATTATATAAAATAAATAAATGAATAAACGAAACGTAAATGTATATATTATATAGAGTGCAGTATTTACACCGTGACACGTTATATTATAATTGTGTATATGTACCGAACGGGCGCTGTTTACGTCAAATACCATAAAGGCATCATAAACCGAAAATACGAAAACTGAAATTTCATTTACTCGTATAACTTCAAGCCGTAAAATCGTCTCTCGAGCCCTAAACTAAAAATGTATATAATAACTTATAAGTTATAAAAACATATAGGTATACAATACGACACGCTCGAGATTATATTGCCCGTCGGAAATTTGCACTCGGTACATTCGTTCGTATATACATTATATTATGATGATCATATAAATATTATATTATATTACAGAACGAAAAAAAATTCTTAAATAAAATAAAATAATTACGTTCATATGTTTTATTTAACGAAAATACTGCAGAGTTCGTTTTTATGAGATTTGAACATGCAATAAGAAAATAGTAGAATTTTAATACAAATATACTATTGACACGTCTCAAACATCTCAATGGATCTATGGTACAACCAGTACACGCAATGGCCCGTACATCTCAAACCACATACCTCAATCAAAAATTACAATAGTGGTCTCGAGATTCAATAATAAATACATAAATTCATATTGAACTAGCTAGTTAGTTTTTCCTTTATTTTTTTTTCAATATAAATAAACGTATTAACTTGTTCATATTGTACCACATAATTATGTGATTCTGTAAAGGCTGTAAAGAAGAATAAAACGATAACTTAAGTCACTTATATTATGTCAATATGTGTAATAAGTAGGTATGGGGTGACCCAACAATGATTTTACTACGATTGTTCTTGCACGTTTAAACTGATTTTTTTTTTCAAAAAACGTTTAAATTTCTTTCTATCTTAAAAAATAGATGTTTATATGTGTTGTTAACAAATAAATAGTTCGTGATATTCCTTGCGAAGTTCGCAAATTAAAGTATGATAATTATGCCACATGTCTTAAAAATATTTTGTACGATAAATGAATAGACAAATTATGATGCAAGAAATCTAGATAAATATAGATAATGGTTCCATAATCAAAAAAAAGTACGTGACCCATTATTGTTCTATCGTTCGAAAAACAACATCAAGTGCTAACAGATATTATGACTAGACTCTTATTTAAAATATTTACATGTAGAAGGTGTTAGCACGTAGAAACAGATATTGACTGGTATCAGCAGACATACTTGTCAAAAATTTTAAAAACTTAAATAAAAATACAAATATCCACATTTAAAAAAAAAATATTTTAAATATTTTAAAATACTTAAAATTTGTTTTCCTCTTTTAACTCATATTATTTAGGTCTAGATTTAGATAAAATGTGAAACTTAAAAATTAAAATGTATTCGGTAATCAACTAAATAATATGCTGTACCAATAAAAAGTTATAATGCATGTAAATCGTTTTGAATATATATTTTTCTTTTTTATTATTTTTTATGTAAAATAGAACAGCACGCTATTTATCAATAGATCGTTAAGGGTGTACAAATAATACAATTTTACTTTCTTATGAACAATTTCAACTTCTATTTTTTTAATTAATATTTGAGTAACATATTCGTCGTCGATTTATAATAATATCTTATAGCTTTGTTTGGTCATTTACTGAGATCGTTGTTAAATAGTAAATACTGACAATAATATTATAATTATATTAAAAATTATAACTGAATATGGTGTATAATGTGCACCTACATACTAAAATATCCGAGACCTAAATTATAGTAGAAAGTGAAGACGAATAGTTTATGGTATCAAAGGGTGCTCTTAAAACATTTACATGAAGGTATAATATATTATATTCATAAGTATTACGGCTATTATAGCACGAAATAATATAATTATTATATAATACTGATATATCATGTACACTTAACATTCATCACTCGATATTTAACAAAAATATTTTTTGGAAAAAGGCATATCAGGTATTATAATAGGCACGGCGTGTACTGCTAAATTTTCACATTTTTCTTATTTTTCTTCCACCCTTGTCTTTTTAATATTTTGGTTCAACATAAAATTTTTGAAACTTTTATTTTTATTTCGTAATCTGGCAGAATACTTTTCTCATTAATATACACTTGAAAAGTTTAAACAAGACGGCTAAAAGGAGGAGTGAAGGTGCCACAATATTTGTGGTGCCACCACTCCCTCTTCTCTAAATTTGAAACACCTATTATGTTTATTTGTATACGCTATTCACATTTTTTTAAACTATAAATACGTACTGTGTTTCAGATGAAATAAAAATGTCGTGGGGTGACCGTTATATAGTCGAAACAATCATTTTGTATTTTACTCGCCTATATTATAATATATTCTATTGCTGTAGTCATAATTGCTATGATATTAATATTACATAAAATACGAAAGACCAAAGGATGGGTGTGTCGATAATATATAATGTATAGTTGTAGTATTATAATAGTATTACGGTATACTTTTTAATAATACATTCACATGTTATGGGGTCGATTCATTAAAAAAAAGAGCCAACTCTGTCTAGCACCCCCTCGAGTGACGAGTGTAACGAATAAAATGAAAAAATAAAATAAAATCCAAGACCAGAACAAGCCCCGCACGCACATATACACACCTGTCACACAACTGCAACCGATCGTATTATAAAAATATATTATAATATTCGTATTATTTACGAATTGTATTATGTAATGTTTAAAAACGTCTAAATATATTATGTGTGTGCGTGTGTGTGTGTGTGTGTAATATTATTACTTTTTCTTTGTACACAGATATTATTATTATTATTATAATGATCGCTGAGCATTATAGATACATGACATTATACCATACCCACGCACGTGACTATACAGAAAATAACAATAAAATTCGACATTAACATGTTCGAACGCGCATCCAAGTTTTCGACAGACCATTGTGTGAACGACGATCGTACCCTATACATTATATATTTCTTCCTTTATTTTCGTAATATAATATAACGTCTTAAATAACGTTCGCGTATCACAGACACCACACACACATACTCGCGAAGTACCCTTAAAGTTTACGTCAATCATCAATATTATTATTTATTACGCTATATTTAGGTATTATTATAGATATATATAGCACGTCATAATATATTCAACGGGCAAACTGATCGTGAAATATTCAAGTTATCAGAATAATACCTATCATGTATACCTAAGTGTAGTATTTAGAAAATGATTATGATATAAGTTAAAATAATATTGTCCTATTATAGGAGCAAGGTGGAATTTTCCCTTAATATTAATTAATTTATAGTTTGTGTCTGAAAATTTTCGGAAAAATAGTTTATTTTTCTTAGAACCCCAGAAAGCATGGTAAAATTAGAGAATTTTCGTAAAAATATGTATTTACTTTAAAATTTTAAATATTTAAAAATACAGATAATTCAGAGTTAAAAATATAAACGAAAATAAGCAATTTTATTTTAGATCAAAATAGTTTTTATTAATATAAATAATAGTAAATAGTATAATACATGAACTACATAGTGTGGACTGAAAACCAAAACCATGTGTATTTATTTTTAGATTTTAATTTTATATGACGTGTTGATAATGCTTAAAAAATATATTTTTTTTTTTAATTACGTAAAAATATATTTAATTTTTATATTATTTAATATTTATAGTATGTACTTTTTATATTTCTAGTGCGTCGATTAGCGATAAATTGTATAATATTGTAGTTTATAAAATAATAATTTTTTCATCGAATACTTTGTACCTATATAATAATATACTATAGTAGGTATGCTCACCCGGTCCTTCCGGCTGAGTAGCTACGACAAAATAAAAAAATTGCCGTTACCACGACACAGGGAGATAAATCGGTTAGTATACAAATCGAATTTCATCCTACGTAAAGCGATTATCACGACGTACAGTTTATAAAGACCATTTTTCGTCTTTTTTTTTTATCGTATTGTTAATGTGATTAATTCTGCGACACACTCTTTGAAAATTCAAAAGTTTTTCAGGGTGTTTCGATAATGTATTTGAGTTTTTTTGCCAATCTGTTGACGTTAACGATATTAAAATTGCTGTCAAGTTCTCCGGCATACTCGTAAAATCAAAACGCAAAAAAAAAATAAATGCATTTAGGTATGCACAGTGCCACGATTAAACAAATTAACTTATATTGTCGGCAACTACAAAAGCTGGCTTTTAAACTTTTCGAATCGCATATTATATACATTTCGTTTGTTTAACTATAATATAATACAATATAATGAATAGGTGCGTTTAAATAATTTAAGCGTAAATTTATATAGGCATATATTATTATTTTATGTATAGCTACAAAGAGATCATATAACTACGAAACTACGCATACAAATAATGCCAAAAAACTTAAATCGTATATTATAATCTCGTTGTACACTCGTATGATATATTATACAATAATTATTCATCACGTGAACGCAAATATTATAGTTTTGGTTTTGTGCCAGTAAAAAGTAAAAAGTTTGTTTTTATTTTAATAATAACATCATTATGGACGACTACCGGTTATTTTAAAACTATGTTCCGAGAACCCTGCACAGAAATCCAATACGTGTGTGTATAATATAAGTTATAATGGTACGCGAACAATATTGTAAGTTCATAATTTTGTACCGTCACATAATAATATTATTATACGTGTTTACGATCAAAATTCGAAAACATTTTGATTCAAAATTTAATTCGATGATAAGTCATCATAATAACATAGATTTGGAAGTTCCGGTAGTTATTGTAGTTTGAAAATTATGATAATTAATATTAATTTTTTATCATTTTGTGATTTTTTAAAGCATTTTTGAAGCAATATCCTAATTTTATATAGGTAATATTTAAGCATTTTAGTTTTATAGGTAGGTAACTACCTACAATTATATACAACAACATTTTCAAAATATTATCTCCTTAACATTTACATAAAAATTGGGAGGTTTAGTCAGTATTGTCATGGTAAATTCAATAAAAAATAAAACCGAGATTTCAGAAAATACACTACAACGAATGATAAAAAAATCTATAGATGTTTTTTTTTTGGTAAATCGTAATTCGTAATATTGAATTGAAAATACTTAGTACCTATTGTAACACTGTATAATTGCTATTGGTACAATTATTTTACTAGCAGTTTTTTTACTGCAGCACCGTAAAACACGAAGACAAATTAGAGAACTATAAGATAAAGAAATGTTGACTATAATATTATTATAATTATGTTTCATATCGCGCACGTTATTTTCTCGCTGAGACCGAAAATCACGGAAAATAAGCGTAAATATAATATGTAAATTCGATTGTTATCTAAGTGGATGTGTTGTGTTAGGTTCACCGTTAAAACCGTGATATCTAACTAATTTATACAGCTGCCGGAGTGTGTATAATACAACACATAATAGGTACCTCAACTTGTTATTATCGCTCGCAAACTGTGGCAGCATACCTATATAATATTTCATTATGTATACTAGGCTCTGTGCGTATTATACACTTTACAGCATACATAAAACATGCGTTTATAGTAGTTTTCATTCAATAAGGAACGTATTCCAATTCTGATTTCGGAATCTTTATTAACACTTGAAGACAATATTTAAAAATTATTCAGATTTTTATACTACGCTTAAGGAGTGTCCTGCGGTGACACGATATAAACTTTTATTTCAAAAATTACTGCAGCACTTATTTACAGTAAATTATTTAGTGGTTATTTTTTATGGAGATGTTCATGTACCTAATTACAAATTCGAACGCCAAGTTTTTCAGTTATTAAAATATTTACACTAAGGATGATTATAATGGGGTCCTTAAAAATGATTTTACAAAAGTATAAAATTTATGTTATATCCGATTTAGTGTATATTATATTATTTGGGTCCACTTTTATAAATTATAGATATTGTTAGATTAATATTAATTACCTAATAACGTTTTAAAATAATAATATATACCTGATATCTTTTCAACTCAATATCATGGATTACACCAAGTGAAATAATTCAAAAACTAGTTATTTGAATTTCGATTTTAGTTTAAACTATTAACAAATACATTCGTCAAACAATTCATAGCAGAAAATGAGGGTTGTAATTTGAAAAACAAAAATATATACTTCACGTCTTCACAAGACAATCTTTAAGTAGCACAATAATCTCAAGAATTTCAAACTATAGTCTTTAAGTACCTATATAGTATATATATTTAAAATTCAAAGGATCAGATTTTGAAAACTGCATTATTGAAATTAAAAAAATAAAATAAAATGAACCACCCAGTATATAAACTATAATCTTATGTATACTATATAATTATGTCGTCACGAGTGGTAATAATATTAATTGGAATATAAATTAATTTTTTTCGGCGGCAAAGATGGTGTTCAGATATTATCAATATATTCACCTCTTCATTGTGTATTACCTTGTTGTCTTTATCGCGTATGACCTATGGCTATACAGTGTTAGTGCGTTAACAAACATCCAGGTGAGTGACAACTAAATTATATTATCATAGTAATGGTGATCGGTAAAACGTAGATAGGTATAGACTTAGGTTTTCTCAGACTCTGAGTATGAATTGGCACCGTACAAAGATTTTTCAATAATACAGATATGATAATTGATAATATAATGTATAAAAATGTTAAGTCTGTTACAGCTCCTCCTCAAATTCGA
>VUJU01000244.1:19171-37597 GCA_009835225.1 Aphis craccivora
AAAAAAAAAAAAAAAAAAAAAACCATAACGTTGAGTAAAACGCTGTAGCCTGTAATCGCTCAAAGTTGTTCATCTACTAAGTTTTTATTATGATAATGCTTTGCGGTATGTGTGTGACGTGGTCTGTGTGTGTACGTGCGACGTCTGTGGGCAAATTTCCATTAAACGTGATTAATAGACATTTACTACGACTATGGCCCATGCACCGTGTGTTGCCTTGGTGATTAAAACCATTTGTTTTCTAACATCCACCCGGCTACAAAAATATTTATGTAGTTACTTAATATATTTCGTAGCCAGCCACGGTGAAAGCATAATATTGCCCTATACGCGACTCCCCCTCCCCCCCCTCAAACGACCGAAACGCGTTTTATACGTGCTCGCAAAACCTGACGGCAATGTTGATTGTACGTTAAACAATATATGTATGTATAATAATAATATATAATAATATATACATTAAACACACATACACAAACACTAGTTTTGTAAATTTCTTTTGTTATTTGTTGTTTAATGCGTATAGCAGTTTTAAACGACGGTATGAAATTGTATTTATTTATTATGTTTTCGCATGCGATGATAATGCGCCAGTGTTATACCTAAACACGACGAGCTATACGGCTGTTGTAGTTGTAGTTAATAACAACACAATACGTCTACGACGGTAGGTAATAATAAAAATTACCTCGACTCATGTGAACGGTTAATTTTCACACTAATTAGGTTTATAAATAAAAATGTCAATTTCTGTTAATTACCTGTCGCGGCCGTGTCCTGCAGACACTGCTGTTGTACATATTACCTACCGTACTTTATCACCGTCGTCGATCGTACCAATATACGTATAATAACCGTTCGGCCGGTCGACGTAATCTACAAAATATAATGCCGGGTAGGCGTATTAATATAACAATATGATATATTACTAATAATATATGAAGATACGAGTATTATATTGTAATAAATTGTATATTTTTTATACCGAGCGGGGGTGGAAACGCGTCAAGCAGAAACTATATGGGATATGAGACAAAACGATCCCATTATAGTATACCATATATATATATATATGGTGTAGATCGAGAAGGGGTGCTGCAGGGTGTGCATAATATCGGAAATATAAATAAATAATATAAACAATTTATCTCGAGAATCGGATTCGCCGAACAATCGTCGTCATCTATTATAACATCTACGTGAACGTTTTCTTTTTCCGCCGTTGTGTTGTGATATTATATGATATTATTACTGTTACGATATATCCTTTGCGAAAGAGTCGACGGCAGCCGCGGCCTAGTCTTGCCGTTCGGTCGGATCTCGCAAATTTATTGCGGGAGTGGGCTTTTCGGGTATAGTCGTCAAAGGATAAAAAATATATATATATATAATAATACATACATACACACACACGCGCCCGTATTATACTATACAAGTATACGCACGCTTCTGTATTACGGAGTAAAAATGGATTCTGGACGTGTTCAATAATAGCCCGACCGAATATAATTTATTATTCGATATGCGAGTACAGACGAACCGCATTCCTATATTTATATATATATTTTTTGCTCCCCCCCTGCAGTGGGCGAATATTTCGAAATGGGGCTCCGGCCAGGACGTAGCCAATATTATTATTATTATTATTATTATTATTACCATTGACGTGCTTCGGATATTTCGTATAATAGCCGTGCTATACATTATTATTATATAACGCGCGTACACACACACCCACATTTATACCTATATAAAGGTCCCCGCTGTAAGTACGATATTCGTCGGCTGTCGCATACTCTCGTATATATATATATATTACAATAATAATTATAATACTAATAGTGTATGCGATATTATATTATTATCGGGTCCGATTTATGGGACCAAACAACGAGCTCGCCAGACACACTGCTGTAATAATAATTGAAATAAGGGCGAAAAAACCCGGTCACATATTTCAATACTGCATGCTATTATCATTATATATTATATATGTTTTAATGTTGTATAGTGTTTCGAGGGCGTCCTTTGAGAGCCGTTAACGCCGTTTTATTTTCGATGATTATAATATTTACGCATTTATAGTTTTCGGATATTAAAAAAATAACCGTTCGACTATAATATAATACGTAAAATGACAACGGCTTTTATCCGCATCCTTTTCTTCTTTCATTTCTATACACACTCACACAAATACTTTCGTCTTTTGTCCACTCGCGTTGTCTGTGAGACGTTTCAAACGCGATTTTACTGGCAGAGGCTCTGTCAGCTTGCTCCCTTTCCGTTTCCTATCTCGTTCGGGAATTCGACGAGTGCAGGATGAGTGCGCGATTTAATTGCATCCAACCCTCTCCCGAGTCCTTTAAAGTTTCCGGCCGCTGCGGCAAGTCTGATCGAATTACCGTTCCGAATAAACGACAAAGAGACGAGATGGAGAGGCGCAAGTACACAAATACACACACACACACAATACACTCTCTTTTTCACAAATTCGGTCGATAATTATACAGGTATTTTCATGTTCCACGCGACCACACGTACACGTATCTACGAAATTATAATATATATTTCAAAATCCTCGATTTCAGCGAAATCGTGAATTTATGTCACATAATATTATATAATATTATTATGATAACTTTGCATAATATATAAGTACATATCGTATAATTTTCAGACACTTGGGTATAGCCTATAGCTGCCTAAGTATAGATTATAATGTGCTCATAAACACAGACATAATATTATATGAATATGATAGTATATCGTAATTCTTAGATATTATTATACTGAACGTTACAAATTTACAATACTACAAAAATACAAAATCGTTTATTCCCACAGGGTTGCTTTTTTTGTTATGTTTTTGAATATTTATATTATACGCTTATTGTATCCTTCGCTTTCTTATATTGTTTCCGTACAGTGCAGTCTACTTTTTGTTTCTTCCTTTGAAATAGATTGACGTTAATACGGAGTTTTTTTTCCCTCGAGTATTAAAGCTTTACGAGATTCCGGGGAAGCTAGACCGTATAAGACCGGACGTTTCACAATCGAAATAATAATACGTACGTGCCATTATCCCAAGAGATACCATATGTATAATATACACAATAGGTAATAAGTATATACAACAAAATGTCATGCCTCATCGTTTGTCGTCCCTGTCGATATTTTTTTTCCAATCAATATTATTGTAGTGAACATTTTGAAAACCAATTTAAACTAATTAACCACACATCAATTATTATTATATAAGCAATAAACATATCATATATTTGTTATAATTTAAATTAATTTTTGTTTCTCGGTATTATAACAAAACACTTTTGAAGTGGTTATAACTGTAGAGACTATTAATGGCAATCAACACTATATGTTATTACGTGATAATATCTCTTTGAAATATATTACAATAATAATATTCGTAAAACACCACTAAGCGAACAAACCGAAACAAAGTACCACCAACACCATTTAAATTCAGCGGAAGCCAAGTAATAAAATATTCAAACACCGTGAGTATATAGCTAAAGGCCATAATAGTAGGAAAGTTAGTAAGAAAACAAATCACGTTTTGGACGCATAAAAATATTATAATATAATATTAAATGTGTGGTAAATTCGTTTTCTTTTTTCAATATACCTAATTTTTTATTGTACATACTTTTATATAAATCATTAATAATCTTTTTTATGTTTTCAAAGAATATTTATAAGGATAAAATACGAATGTATAATGTTAACAATTAAAATGTTATTTTCAATAATTAATACGATAAAAAACATTGAATAAATACTGATTAAATAGTATAATAAGACGTTATAACATAATAATATAATAATAACACTAATATAATATAAACTGATGTCATTTTATTCGAATTGTTTATTCTATAGTTTTTACAGTAAATTTATTATTATGTTTTTATTTTTTCATAATTGGTAGCCAATCAGAGCTTAGTGTGTAGCTTTTTCTCAGTACAATCGGTCAACAACACATGGACGTAATACTTAGTCGTTTCATTTATTTCATTTTTTTGATGCGATGAATAAAAGAATTTAGTTTTACAGTATTTGCTCTAGTGGAAGGAAGTAAAATGATAGGTGGATGAAATCTCTTTGGTCTGTATAGATATTCAGACAAGTTAGAGTTACTACTTACATAGACATAATATACTATATAGCAATTATAATATGAACCATTTATTACTTATCAAATTATTTCATATCATATATATAGGACATAGGTGCATTAGTAAAGCACAAAAAGTTATTTACCGTGTAACTACCTGTAAAGAGAAAAAAAAGTGAGATGTATTTGTATAATATGCAAAATATTTTCACTTCTCCCCAACTCCTTCCCTCAAGAATTGTTACCAACCTGCACCGGCCACTGGTTGAACGTACCAGATTACCAGATATACCTGTCACATAAGGTAAAAATATTAATTAATTTAACCGTATCGTTATCATTTTTTATTCAAAAAAACATATACTTATTTATACATATTGATCGTATGATTTAACTCATGTTTTTAGAAATTTATAACTATACGAGTCTAATAAATGTATAACTACGGTAGTTTGAAGTGATTATATATATTTTTTTTATGTATGTACAAAATAATGTTATACGATATTTTATTCTTATAAATCATAAAAGTATAGTATAACGTCATAACATGGTTGTAATATTAATCTCGAATACTTGTACATAATGTATCGAATAGGGGTTGTCAACCGCAGACACGCAGACATACGAGCGGTGTTGCGTATTCGAATTTTACACGTCATTTCGTTGTACCAGCTGGTTCCTACGTCGCGGCGCGTCTCCATTTCAGACTCGCCTAACCTTACAGCCGGCCATAATATTATCATTATAACTCGCTCGCGTTTCGCGCCGAAAATGTAATTAATCGGCGTTAACACCGTGGGCGATGAATGGCGTATTCATATGCATATATATAGGTACCTCCGGTGGCATTGTCTACGTCGAATCCGTTTTGGCGGTCGCCCGTCCGGACGTCCGGTTACTATAATATATATATGTACGTATATATTTATGGCTGCGGCGGGGCATCGTATACACGCATAATGCATATACGAGTACTATACGGAACAAAATTGTGGCGTAGATAATTGCAAAATACGAGTCCGTTCCATTATCGTGATTATTATTCCACACCGCTCCGTGTGCGAGTACCGCATAATATATAACATAAAAGTACATATAAAACATATTATATATATATATATATATATACGTTATAATACATTATTATTGTATGATTTGTTGGAAAGTCGCAAAAACGGCCGATAGTATAATATAAACGATATTAACGATAAATAAATTAATGAAAATTGAAAGAAAAAAATAAAACCAATCGAGCAATGGTATCGGTAGGCCGATCAGTCGTCCATCATAATCGGTAATGTAGATAATATTCTATACACTATACAAAACAGAAGAATGGAAACCGACGTAAAATATTTCTTCATGACTATAATATCTTTGTTGTTTGTTATACTTGCGATATTCACGTCCCCGCCGTATCGAATAATTTGCGCTCCTTCATAACGTACAAAAATCTAAACCTATAAATACTATTGATGTGTATACTTATTTGTTAGTCAGTCGTTGGAAATCACCATAAGTCATTTTAACAACAATTGCAATTCGCTTAAAATTATTCTGAACGTTTTAGCTTTGTGCGTGTTGACGGTAGAAGAATATTATAGTTCCGAATTGAATATAATTTACTATTATAATATTATGCTCTGCGAGCACGATGATAATAATAATAATATACTCTCGTGGATAGCGTATTGCTGCAATTCAGTATACATTATATTTATTACAATAATAGTGCGCGATGATAAACTATCCAAACTTTTTGAACTTTACACATCTAACTGCAACAATGCACCGTTATCACATTATTATTATTATTTTACAGCCGTTTCCGAGCCACCAAGAGTATAATAAAACACCTACATATCCAGCATCGTGGTTTTCTAGCGTGTGCCGTTAAAATCGCGTCTCTCCAGAACTATATCATATATTATGTAGGTTATAACTGATATAGATATGATATACTGCTGGTCGTATAAGGACGTTATAATTGTTATTTAACGTGACGAAATTATATGCTAATAATTCTACTTGTTCGTAAGTATTCTTAAAGTTATGTATAGGTACGCTTGACGCGTTAAACCGACAGTGCGTTTACTAGGAATGCACGTCGACGGCCACTATATTATACGTTTTGTATTATATGCATTGTTATTAATCAATTTATAATATATTTGATGTTTCAAAAAAAAAAAATTACAAATCCAGCGGACTAGTCGAAACCAAACGGAAGTTTTAATAACGGAAAACGAGCGTGCGTGTACAGTTGAAGGATATTTGGTCTAACTGTGCTATAGCTTATAGTGTATAATATAATACACAATACACACGTATTGTCGTCGTTTCGAGGTTCGGCGAAGGGTTCGAATTTCTTTCCTTCCGAGACGACCAACAAGAGGAAACATGAGCACTATATAATATTATGTTCGGCCGCAGTGCTCGACCGTGTGTACACATTATATAATATAATGCGAATATTATACAGGCCGAGCTACGCGATCAAAGCTCTTTCGGATAATTGACATTCTCCCCGCAGCACTATACGTCACCCTGCAGCAACACGCCGTTTACTTTTTCAGCGAAATTATTTTCGTATCCAAATCGCTTTGATCTCGCACATCGTCCCCGTCCGTTTGCTGTATGGGAATATTCTCGTACAGCTGCAAGCTCGATAAATTGCATTCACTTCGGCACACCGTCCGCTAATCCGATCGTCGTCGATTTTCCGCTGCTCCGCGTCGACGGATAAACGCGCGCGTTACAGAACCTATATCATTTCGTGCGTATTTACGACCATGTATAATACTTAAATAACAATGTATATATTATAATATTACGTGAATAATAAAATATATTCGCATTGTCCCTCGGCCCACGTCCGAAGAATTTATGTCGACTCCGGTCGCGGCCACGCATATTTCTGGTAAAACGACTGCGAGATCGTGCAACGCACGTTTACGCACAGTAGTAACAATAATATTATTGGGTTTATTTTTTTCCAATCCGACTTTGTTCGCCGTCCGAACAATGGGATATTCGTCGAGGCGCGAGCGGGTATAACGACGTCGTAAAATTTAAAAATATCGACGGTCTACGCGACCAAACGTTTTAATATACGTCGGGGACTTCCAGTGCATCACTCTCCGTCTTTCCGTCTTGTCACACTCTGAGTCTGTGCTCTGGTACACATCCAACTCGTCTGTGCACTCGACGGCTTAGGAAAAAAAATCAAAACTACAATATTGTACTTTATCATCTATGCATATAGCGCACTGAAGAAAATGTAAAAACTTCTCTACTCCGCAAAATCACACACGAGTCATATAATTCGTCATAATCACGAGAGACCACACACACACTCTTCAAAATACAATTTCATCATCATCTGGAATACTTTAATCCCATTGTACTTTAATTGTTTACTATATGACTTTCAGAAAAAAATTCTTTCCATTTTCGATTATTGTCGACTCCTGTTTTAAAAACATCGGTTTAGTTACAGTTTTGTACATCGTATTGACTAGACATATTTAAGTATATTATATAAATAGAAGATAATGTTCATGTTGAATTAATCGTAAGAGATTCTAAATCGTGACAAACGACGACGACTGCAGCTATAATAATCGTTTTGTACAGACGAAAATATACGTTATAAACTATTACAACAAACCGAGATTTTGGGTAGCTGCTAGGTGGTACTAACTTGTTATATGACTTTAAGTGCGTTTATTATAACTCGACGAAACCGTATAATATATCATCTGCGTACAGTGAAGCAAGCGTCTTCTTTAATCCGTTTCGAACGGTTGTTGGCTCTCGCGTTGCACGCGCGGTGTATAATATACGACACACACCCCTCGTCCGCGGGGACGATGGCCCGGTCGAACTGGTATCGTATATGTATATGCGAACACACACACACTAACGGTGGAACCGACCAATTGTGAAAATTGGCAAGCCGACCGACCTGATGTATATAATAGAAGTAAAAGGTCGTTAAAACGATGCCAAGATTTTTCGCGTTCCCCGGGGAGAATAGACCTCGGCTCCGCCGCCGCCTCTGCCGTACCTATATAGTATATATATACGCCAGGCCAACTGCAAATTGATCGAGAGAAGGCCGCCAACACGCACACTCGGGCTCATATATATATATATAGTAAGAAGTACATTTAATGCGATCGTATACATATATGTGTGTGTGTGGATATAAAAACGAGAGGTCAGTGGTAATTGGACACGTAAGTATATCGGGCATACGTGACGGTTTAAAAGGATATTATATTATATATTGACGACGGTTTTATTTCGCATACTCGACCGCACAGAGACGACGACGACGCGACAATCCGGAGAAAAAGGCTCGGTCCGCACATATTGCTCGAACACCTATTATAGGTTTTGCTCACTGGAATATGTTTCTCTTTCCCTCCCTAAATCTCTCACTCGCTCCCTTCTTACCCGACATCAGTCGTTCGTTTGTCCGTCGTTTTAGTGTTATAACATTTTATCGTTTTAATATCAAGATTTATTATTTAAATACCGTGAAACGTTTCAATATTTCAATGTCGGACCTCATGCGCTTGGGTACTGTTGCATCTGCAACCGATGGTGGAACAAAATTAAATTAAAACCATTTGTAACGATCATCGCGACATTTCACTAGATTCAATTATATTTTAATGAATTCAATTGGTGCATTGGTGCGCCGGTACAAGCTACAGCTGGCTAGGTTAGATAAAAAATTCTTGAATAATTAAAATTATATTTTTTTCCGTATGTAATATGCATAGTAACCTTTAAATTTCGGTGAAAAAACTATGCCATCATAGAGCTTATTATTATTATTATTATTTTTTTTTACTATTTTCAACGTTGCTTTTTTATTTTATCGTATAATTTTGATCTCAACTTGTGGGTCATAGACCGTATAGTTTATTACCACCATACGTAACGATAAAATGTTTTTTGTTGGTCGTAAAAAAAAGTCATTCGACGAATACGGTTTAGCGTGTGTAATTACTATTTAATTAGTATTTCGTTACATCAGCTTTTGGCTTGATATTGTTTTGTCGGTGCCTCCAATTCAACACGTATAACTCGTATAAGTATAATAGTGTTTAATTAACTTCAGAATACTATAATTATTGTGCACAGTGATTCACCATCACTCGGGTTTGAGGCCCTATATATTTTATATTCAATATGAATCACCATATAATACACCACGTAGGGTTTATTAATAGAAACGAAATTACCATACTATTAAATTCTGAACATTCGTCGTAAATAATTTGAATGTTGATAATGTTATTCAGTATATTACGTTTCGTGGAAATTTACGCATGTCGTCAATGATGATAATATTAATTGTTCACTTGTGTGATTTTAAGTATAAATCAATAAATATGTTCACTGAATTGTTTTTAATCATAAAACAACTTCCAATTAAAATGTCTTTATTCGAATAATAATAAAAAAAAAGAAAAATGTTTTTATAATATAATATTTCAGTACCTACACGGGTACGATTGCAATGTAATAGTATAGTATTGTTTTGGCAAAACGCACCGGCACAACGCAATCTTCTGATTATACTTATACCGTTTCTGAAACTAAACGACAATAATTTGTACTTCGGCTTTTTACGAGTAGAATAAAATGATGGTTATAGCTCAGTGTATATTTGTAAGGAAAACCATGACATATTTTTACCCGGCCGGCTACGATAACAGAAAACACAACATTTGATCGTGTGTGGTACGTTGTTGTGCGATAAAGGTATAATAAGAAATAATACGAATATACTCGGCCGTAATAAAGTTTGTTGTTGATATAATACACTTTATGTGCCAGAAGGTACGTATTGGGATATGTGTACATAGGTACGCGTAGTACCTACAAATAGAAGTATATATCTCACGAGAAATCAAAAATGCGTGTCTGGTCTCTGCGGGCGAGTGCTGCAGTATTGCATGGCAATGAGATACTCTATTATTTTTCTTCTTAACTATGTTTATTTTTTAACTGCACACCGTCTTCAATATTTTACTTTCCTCGTTTCGATTTCCTGCAGGATGCATAGTGGCGTAGATATTAAAGAGGGTAGACCGGTTAGACCACTTACATAACCCCACATCACATTTTTGGGGTAGTGCGTCAAACACATAATAATTAAAATATTGTATAAATCACCTCCAGGTTTGAGAAACACTGTTCAAAGGACTGTTTAGATGCTTAGAATATAATTTAACGTTATTATTATGAGGTGACATTAATGGAAGTGTTTGGTAGATAGGACATTTTTAATAAATCGCATCAATTTTCTTGTTTTCAGGTTTTCTATCACGTCTATAGAATAGGATCGAGAAAGTTATAAACTTATAAATGTGTACCTGAGTTACAATAATACGTAGGAAAAATACATTGTACACTATAATATTATTTATTAGTTGGTAGCGATCACATTTTTTTTCTCAAAATTTTCACAATCTATGTATCGTATTAATGTTGTTTCACGACGCAATAGTCCGAAACACGCGTAGGTCATGTCCTGTTCACATAACAATATAATTTATGTTTTAATTATTATACTTTCGGCGAACGACAACGGTCGGCACTCAGTAGTATACATATAAATATATAATAAATTTCATCATAATATATTAATTTAAATTAAGTGGGTACTCGTGTAATAGTTATTTATATATAGATTATTTAGGTACTGACCAACACGCCATTGTTGAGATAGGGTTATTAAACCGAATAGGTACCTATATATCGTGAAACCTTAAATCGTAATACATATACTCGAACACACGCTATGTCGCTATGTATTATTATGCAATAACATCATAATAATATAAATACCTAAAACTTTACAATACATACACATTTATATTATAGGTAATCCTACATATTGATTTATGTTTTATATTACATACGTAATGTACTGCATGATTATTTTTTTTCCTATGAACATAAAATAACAATAATCGTCTTTGTAAACATTTATGTTTTTTTTTTTATTCAATTACGTCGTATTTAAGCTTGTATAATGTTTAGATTAATATTTTTGAAAAATTTTTCTAGGAAACGTTGAAGTATATACGGACGTGCGCATGGACATTAATTATTTTGGACCAATATAGTTTAAATAGTTGATAACAATTTAAAGCGTGCAAGAGCACGGTATTATGTTATAATATATTGTATTCAAATTCCATGAGGTATAAAGCCGTACACTGCACTCGTTATTTCTAAAAATATTCGGTTGTGTGTAATAAATCTACATTTAAATAAAATATAACTATTAGTTCGATACTTTACGCTCATGTTCCAGGTATCGGTATTTTTAATTAATATTTCTGATTCAAAATATAACAATGTAATACCCACTTACAAAATTATACACGTATGTGCGATTTATTGAAATTCAAAATATTAATTTATTACTTCGATACAAATAAGTGCACACCGATACAACTGCGTCTTATGCGTCAACCATATAGGCGATGCCTCTTATAATAACGTACCTACAATACTATTTTATACGCCGTAACAGGTATTATTATAGCATCGGTCAAAGCACGCCATCATCATTATTATTATTATTACTACGCGAGTTCGGTTTAGGATCGCACACAGCCCGGGTTCGTTATTAAGTATAGCTGCGGTCCCGGAGAGACCAAATTTCGCTGATGCGTGTCACTTCCGTCGATTTCGAACTGTGTCAAGTACTTCAACGATGTCGACGTCGTCACGTCGCGCGTTCGTCCTTCCTTCCAATCGGGAACCGTGACTTTTTAGTTTCACTCCTACGCCGCCTCGCCGCACCCCGCCGCAGAAAGGACATTCAGACTTATAATACTATTATTATTATTACACTTATTTCGTCGTTTTCTTCGGTTAGGTTTCAAATTACTTGTCAACTACTCACCCGTCGGCTGGCTGCACGTGCAGGAAGTAATTTGTGCGCATACCCCATTATATTATTATCGTGCATATACAATAATATTAGGTATATAAGTAAGATACTGTTCGTATATAAATCCGAAAGGAAACGGAGCTAATCCCGAGAATATGATCGACGCAATGAGGTGTGGCATAGGTATTGAAAAACCGATCGACACGACTCGACTGGGTATATTATTATAATGTATTATATCGTGTAGAGTGCAGTAGACTGTATAGACGTGCAACGGTGTAAGTAGATTACTTACTATGTAATATAATTTTTACGATATAATAATATAAATAACATGTTACATAAAAATATGTATAACGATTGAGAAGATACTTTTTATAGATGAAGGTGTGGTTACACGGTGGTGTTACAGTAGTCAATGTTTGTACAATTATATTACCACTGCTATCTGTTATCGTTGTCCTAAGTTCCAAATTTAAATTTATATTTATATTAATTATTATACTTATAATATATTAAATAATGTAGACTTATACACTTTGGTGTAGAACTTATGTCTTATACAATTGTACATAATATTATAATATACTAACCAAATATAGGAACACTATCATGGTCAGTTCGATTTAAATTTAAAAAAATAAAATAAAATTTTAATACTATTTATATAATATTTTGTAAAGTTGAGCGAAGTTTTTTGTTTCATTATAAATGCATTGTTCAGTTGATAATGTAGGGACGAGATTAATTCACAAATACTTAAGCGTTTTTACTAAGATTTAAGATTATTATAACCATTCATATTAATACATGTCATATAATCCATGCGTGGGTGTTTATGTGTTTGTATAGGCATGCATGTATAATGTCTTGAAAATGTTAATATATCATCTGATAATCATTGTATTTTAATTTTTAAATCTATTTTTTAAACGTAATTATTATGTTTTTATTACAGCACATTTATATTATCATGGTAGACGGCTTCGCGGTCACTATAACGCATAAGTCGGCCATAGTATAGGCAGTGATTAAATATATTATTTTAATCAATTAAGTGATACGAGCAATAAGTCGAAAAAAAGGTAAATTAATTTAACGACATAATATTCTATGATTTCATCATAATATTAATACACGCACCTACGATCAATAATTCAAAATTTGTAAAAAATATCTTAGCTTAACTTCACTTTCTTTATTAGTCGTTCTTTTAAAACGCACATCGTCAATATTTTAATTCGCTACAATATATAGGTAGATACCTATTTATATATAATTTCAGTATTATAATAACATCGTACACGGGCGATGACTTAGATTTACGAGTGCGGCACTGTGGACATACATCGAATTGTCTAAGATACGATATAATATTATCGTATAATATAGCGTAGATAATATTATAGAGTGTGCATCAGAGGTGCACCTAACCCATACCGACAGCATCATAATATTGTAACATCAGACTCGCGTTAGTAGTCGGTTAATCAATAAATAAGACTGTCGGTGACGGGGACACGTCAAAATCTTATTATTACGCCGAGGAGAACAAATCGGGGATCAACGTGTACACCACTCGTCGGTATAGGTATTACGTGCGTGTATGACACGCAGTGCCGTACACGTCGTATATACGGTTGATTAGTGTTGAATGATCGCCGTAATTAGAAATTAATGAACCTATTATTCAGCCCCGTGTGCGTTATTATACTTGTTATTATATGCGTTTGATCCGTACGCCGACGCCTTGGCCGCCTGCACCCCGCGTCACACGTGAACATCCGCACCGAGTCGTGTCCCGGCGAGTGTAGCTATAGCTTGTTGTAGTCGTAGTATAATCATATTTCTGCTCGGCATGTATGGTAATATTATTTATTAACCGTCGCGCGACGGGCTAAGGGTGCCGCGGAAGTCTCTGCACGGAGCCAAAAACTAAACGTCCGAAGCGAGAAAGTCTGCGCATTGTACGGGGTCGTATATAATGTAATATTTTCCGTATGCAAAGACTTTTGCGTCTGTAATAATAATACTCTGTACGGTCGTCCGCGATTCATTATTAACGCGCGCGTGTTACAACGCTCCGCGCACTCGTGTTATATTGAAATAAATTGTCGAGTTTATTGGATTAGATATTTCGAACGAATGCCCTGTACGAACACCGGTGACTATACGACTGCTGGTAAACTGTATAAACCGTATACGGATCTGAACAAAAGGCCTCGAAGTTTTGCGATTGTGCGCTAAGAACTCGCAACGTGGTAGAGAAAAATCGCAAATCGCAAAACGCTAAACGATAATGACATTTAGGAGACCGGAAAGTGTGTTTTTTGTTTTAAAAAAATTTAATTTGTTTTTATTTTTCCACGTGTATTCCCGATGATTGTAAAATATTGTTGTCGCTTTTGCTCAGATTTTAATTAAATATTTTATTCTTTTATTGATAGTATCGTAGTACCTATATATTAATATCGAGTTGAACCTTTTTATCATTATTATTACGATGACATAATGTATACCGATATATTAAGTGTCTTTAGCTGTAAAAATTATTTTATAGCCCTTAAAAGTATAATAATTGTAAAATATTTCATAAAATTATGTAACATTAAACACTATATTGTGATATTTTTTATGAACAGTTTCAAAACGCATTGCCTTTTTAATTTAAATTATCTATATAATAATAATAATAATAAAGTATAATATGGCGTATTGTTTTCCAAAAATATAATTAAATTATTATTGTTCGTATTTTTATTCAGAAGCTATACAATAATACATTGGGGCGTAACGATGCAGATTGACTCTACGGGTTTCATTTCAGCGCGTTTGCAATTCGAAACTTTTTTCGCATACCGATTACTTTTAAATTAGGTCGAATAAACTTTATATTATTATTGAAATGATTATAATGTATTTTTTGAAATTTAATTTTCAAACTGTACAACTTTATTGATAGCTATAATATTATAATTTATAATTTATTTATTGACGATATTATCTTAAAACGTATCTAAAGAGAAAAAAAATGAAATCTTGACAAGATTATTCGACCGGTTCATTTAACGAGTAGAAAAATATAAATATAGGTATATTATAATATATATATATATATATTTATAAAAATCGATATATTAATTTCTATTCTATATACAAATTAAATTTATTATTATTATTTTTTGTTTCCCAACCGTATTGATTCATTTATAAGATACATTTTCCCTCTCTGTTTTTCTCTTCACCAGTTATGTAACTCCTATACCGTTGTTTAGTATACTGGCAGAGCCGTTCGACGCGTTCGTTCATAGTATAGATGACATGAAAAAACAATTTAAAAAAGTAATAACAAACGCTCAGTGAAATATTTAAATCCGCTAAACCGGATTGTCAATCGGCATTTGCTGTGTATAATGTACATAATATATTTAATGTGCAATGTATATAATGATAATGTTGAATTGCATTCGTTTTCATTGCCACAAAGTTTCTGCTATATACAAATTACTCCACACCGTTTTAATTTCCGGATAGCCTATTCTCATCGCTAAAGCGAACTAGCGTTTATATGCATACCACCGTTAATATACCTATTATAACCTTATATATAATATACAACGTGCGCTTTGCGTTAAATACGATATCACTGAACGTCGGTTCCGATAAAATACTGTACGTCGTTTAAATGTAAACTATATTATACGTTTTATTGCCGCGAGGACGAAATTTACCGTAACTTTCAATGCGATCGCGGACATGATTTTGCGATTACATAATAGATCGTTGCGTGCAGCGCTCGGCCGGACCTCGAAAAACGATCTGCAGACGACCGGAGATGATGCCACCCCTTCCACTTTGTCAGGGACCATAATTTCCCATTCAATTAACTACTGCTGCGCCCGGATGGGTTCCAAAAACAAACGACCCGTTTGTTTTTGGAACGTGCGCTCAAAATATGTCCGTCATTGCGACGCCCCCGGAAACTTGCTCGGTTGCTCCGCGCAGCACAAATAATGTTAATTCAGGGACTGGAACCCTAACTAATGAGTTTCAATACAAAATTTCACTTTAGACAAGTCGTTCTACCGTACGGTATTCTATAGCAGTAAATAAGAGCACGTGTATTATATGTACCTACGTTTAACAATTTTTTTGTATTAAATTTATTCGAGTGTATTAAAATTTAAAATACATAATATCTGTTTACATTGACTTTCGTTGGTTTGTGATAATATGTTTAAATTAATTCAAGTTTCAACGGTAATGGGTGGTAGTGGACCGCCGATGGCAGGTCTTCACTAAAACGGCACAAAATATAATATATAATACAGGTATATATGAAGGTGAATTCTCGGACGAAAAGAAGATAACGAACGTCAAGTACAGACGGTGTTAGCGATCAGACATCTACTGTGCTAAAAAAAAAAAGACAAAACGCATTATACCTCGTAGTGCTTATTTGCAGTAAACCCGGTAAAATATTGTGAACCTCTCAAGCACTGGTGAAGGCAAAAAAAGACGTTTTGTAAAATTGTATTGTATTTTATTTGATAAATTATTACGTAGATCCTATGAATGCATGGCGTACTGTAAAAACGGTTTCACTGCAGTTTAAGTCGAAAGAACAAAAAAAAAGGTTATATTTTAAGCAAAAAGTAAAACTGGGTATATACGTGTATTTTGGTTTTTATTGGTTTAACGATATTGTACTGTAATATACGAAATTAAAACTTAATTTTATACAATGCAAACGGTATATATATAATATATAGGTACAAATTATTACAATATTAAGTTTGTACTTCATACAGCTGGATAACCTTAATTAGGTTTCACAATGAAATTACGTTGTTTTGTATAAAATAATTTGTTATTAGTATTTTATATAAGTTTCATTAAAAAAAAAAAACAATATCTACTGTAAATTGTACACATTGTATAAAAAAAATAAATAATAATAAAAATTGTGTATTTTTTAATTGTATTTCACATATATACAGGTTTTGCAATAGCCGTTCCAGGATTATAGATCAATAACTGCCAGTACTCGTACAATTAAAATATTGGTATAAACCTTTTTTTTATCGCTTTTCCGTCGACTGGTAATCTGAAGTTTATTGCTTCATTATCCATTTATTATAAATTATTTTTCTATTTTTTTTTTTTTTTTTTTAATAACATATCAATATTGAGTAACATTGAAACATTTGTTATTTTAAAAATTTCAAAAATAGTTAATAAAATATAATATTACTGTTTAGGTAGTATTTTAACACGTCACTTGTTGTGTATGTATGATTAAATTATTTTTATCTTATACTAGTAAGTAGAAAGTTTTTTTTACAAGAAAATGTTTACCATAAATCCACAAATTAATTTTCTATGAGTATCTGAATAATTTCAAATGTTGACGAAATTCTTTAAAATCGCAAAATTATTTTTTAGACGTGATACATAGCTATAGGATGACAACCGACAGGAGTCGTTTTTCATCTTATATATACAGTGATTTATCGTTGAATTCAAATTTAACACATTTATTATATACAATGACCTACTCAACGACACCCTGCTCTATAGCAAAACGACTTTTCCGTTATTTTTTAAAAAATGAAATGACATTTAATAACACAAATATTGTGTACATGATAGTGCATCCTATTATACTACGTTACTACATAAGAGTAGTATATGTTTAATGATAGGTACTATTGTATGATAGGTACCTATTACAACTAATATTTTACGGTAAGATCATTATTAATATTATTATTGCTATAATCGAAACTCGTAGTTGACTCGTAGTTATCTGCGGTAAGTTCAACACGCACAGTATATATTATAGGTAATTGTTTTTTGAGCCGCAATAATATGTTTCGTCGTTCGTACGCCACTGTAGCTCGACGCGTACAACGCTAACAATATTATATAAATTTACCTATATAGTCTAATAATATACTTGGATTATACTGGTATATAGTACGCGTTACACCGCCTTATATACCGTTTTAAACAGCCGTCTTTTCTTTTCTTTAACCATTACATTTAATCCTGTTGCTATATTCATTACACTTTTACAGTCCTTACTCATTAATTATTTGTACGAGTATTTTAACATTTTAAAAGTCTTATAAAGTATTAACACGCAGCGCGTTGTATTTTAGTTCGACGAGCTCCGCCGCGACCGCTTGAAAATTTAAATGTCCGTATAGTGCATACATATATTACTTGACTGTATACAATTTTAAAACCACGTTATTAAATAATTAAATGTTGATTTGCTACACAGTGTAGGGTCAGACGCTATTGATTTTAATTAGGTTTACCACCTTATTTTAGAAAAACGTAACATTTTTAATGT
>VUJU01000244.1:46689-78011 GCA_009835225.1 Aphis craccivora
TGTGCATTATAAATAATACGCGTTTCGCCTCGGTCGCGTATAAAACATTGTATATGTATATAATATTATACGTATATATTATATTTATATCATAACTACCCTGGCGCGACGCGACCCTAAACAAATAATAAATTGAAAGCGTCCGCGCGTGCACCGGCCGGAACACGCGCTCTCGCGACGTCTAATACACGCGCGCCCAATTAATATAATCGCCGGCGGCCGTCGGACCGCCCGGGGCTATACGCTCCCATCGTACGTATATATATATATAGTATATTATTATGATACTTCATGTGTGCATTGTCCATTATTATTTTAGCCACCGTCGTTATTATTACTGTATATTATAATATTCTGTCGGCCCGAACGGTTTTTCGAACATTCCGGCGTGCCCGTTATTTATCATAATATTAGCGATTGAAGACGACGAGCCAGAGTGGTGGACCGAAAACTCGCTCGGTGCACGCACGGAAACTCTCTAGAAATCACAACATTTCACTGTACGAATCCAAACGCAATCGTAGTAGGTACGTATTAATATTTCGGGTTCGAGGAGAAAACATAATGTTGTACATATTATATGCCTATATAGCGATGGGAAAAAAACACGTTTCGAAAACCACTGTGGGCCGGATAACGTCGACTGTAAAGTCATCGCTTACCCGTGGCCGTACATTATGTACGCATACGTTATACAGCCGGAGAAGAAAAGGGTTGAAAAAATAAAACCTACCCGTTTTCGTGTTAGACGCCTAAAATTTAATGTATAAAGCGAACGCCGTCATCCGATTTAATTTTCAACCGCCACATCGTGTGACTGGAAGACTACAATAATAATAATAATAATAATAATAACGTAACCTTTATCGCCTTATTGTTACGGCTTTTTTCGTACTGAATTTAATCGCATTATGCCGTGAAGTTTGGTCTATAAAAACATGTCTACAGAGGTGACCGTGCAAACGTGCAATTTAAGGGTGTTCAAATAGCGCAGTTCGAAAAGCGATCTGATAATATCTTATATGATAATAATAACAGCCATCAAACTCGCGCGTAATTGGATTTGTTGTGCATTGCAATAAGGTCCGTTGTGTTCGCATCGTGGTTCCGTCTTGAAGTTTTATGAGTAGAGTTAGAAATATTATTATTTAAGAAACACTATTTTCCCTACATTTATAATAATTTTCACATTATACTTTGTTATACATTTTGATACATACATATAATATACCGATATATAACATCATCATTGGTAGAAATACGTCTACCAAATCGGAACATTTGAAACAAAAATTTAAAGTTAAATTCATATGACAGTATGCGGATGCTACAATAATCCGTATAGAAACATTTAGAAAACAAATCTCATAAAAATGTAGAGAACTTTTTTTTTCACGAATAATATATTATTATATAATATAATATATACATGTAGGTCAACGAGAGGGATAACACACAAAAAAAAGGTATACCAAAATAATGTCTTAATAAAAATATAAATCCTAAACAAACAAACCATTAAAATAAATTTTAAACTTTACGAAGTTTAATGGTAAAACGATTACGATAAAATGAAAAAAAACAAACAGTTTTATCACGTCTATTATTTAATAGTTCTAAATAGTTTTAACGGATGGTTCTTCGTATTTTTCTTTCAAAATCTTTTACAAAATTGTGCAATCACTAAAAGTTTGAAAATAAATTTACATTAAAATGTAAATTTAATAAACAGTTGTATCATAATAATAATATTTTATAGTATCATTTCATAAAACTTTATGCGCATTAATGTTAATTTTTGGAAGTGCTTGTTTGAATGACAATCTGTTTCGTAAATAAAAAATGAAATACAAATGGTATTAAAAATGCTAAGCCTAAGTGATTACTGTCCGGTGTTTATTCTTTATATATAAATACATAATATAAATTATGTATCTAAGTTATTTATTATGTATGTATGTTTATTAAAATTAAGGAAACAACTTAATGGAGCTATTAAATTAGTTTAGTATAAAACAATTTACACTAGAGGAAGTTGCATAAAATAATAATCTGATGGTTTAAGCTACTGCGTATTACTTAAATATCTAAAATTTGAAATAAAGGTCAAAAATAGTTGAACACATTTTTTGAATTGTTTTTCTTTGGATTTAACTGGAAAACAATATTTCTGAAATTGATTTTAACTGTTCTAAAAATTAAAATATTATACTTTTTTTATATTATATTGATAACATTTTTATAATATCTATTGATTTGTTCTAATGTTATAAATCATGTTGAAATGTGGTGTAATATATAATATAATACATATTATATAGTTTATGATAATTATTATTTCGTTATAGTTAAAAATTTTAAAAAATGTAATTTGTTAATCAATAGTCTGGTGTTAATTATCAACTTTTACGCGTAACATTGTTTTTGAGTTTCTACAAGAGTGCGTGACTATCGCTTTATTTTTTAATACTTTGTTTCAAACGAATGAAAAAAAAATAGACAATATACATTTAGTTGAACTGAAGTACCAAACAGTTTATTACATATTATCATAATAGTTTATTGTAAATTGTAATATTATAACAAACATAATACCATAATGTTATTCCGCTAAACGCTAGTGTAATATTAAGTATAAATATAATATAATAATGTTTAACAACATCTGTTCTGAATGCATTCGTTATATTATTATGTTCTTTTGTAATAATATTATACATTATATTTCACTGTTTCATAACTATCATAAATTCATAACTCACCAGCTCATAATACTATAATGTAAAACTTCTAAAAATACAGCTCTAATCTTTCACTGACAACGTGCTAACGTTTAGTATAGATAAACTTTTGATGTTTCCATAACACGAAATCTTTTAAAGATAATACAATCTAATCATTTTTTTTTTTTTTTTTTAAGAATAATTTAGCAAACCATTATATTCAAGAAATATTTAACTCTAACTAATATAGCTGTAAGGTAATAAGAAGTAGAAACAACTTTAATTTTGTACCTATGCTATAATTTAGTTTTATTTTTTGAAGTTAAATTTTAAATTACGCATGTTTTTATTTACATTATTTATATTGTTCATACACTACATATTATGTTATGTTTGATGTGTAATACTGTAACAACATTAAATAATGATCTGAGTTCATAGTCTTTTGTGTGGAGTATACATAGCATTTTTTAAAAAAAAACTATTTTTAATACATAATGCATTAAAGTAAGACAAGTATATTATGGCTTAAATATTTTGTTCGCAGATTGCTGCCACAGTTGGTAGTTTAATGTAATTCACAAAATATCAATTGGTTTTATGGCATATTGCATAATTTACTTTAAAGTAAATATTCTAAAAAGTACAATCAGTTTTGCAGTATGTACATTAAAAATTATAATGTAATGTGTATTACAATATAATAATATAATGTTGTATAGTTTTAATGTGATATTTAATGTTTTTTTTTTTTTTTTAGTTAGACATTATTGGAGGGGGGGTATTATATATTAATACTTATGAGCGTATTTATTATTATGCATATTATACAATTGTGTTCATCGTGGATGTAATAAATATCACTCGTATCCTTTCGGAACGTAATATAAACAAATAAGGTTACATGTCATAGTTAAAAAATAATTTTAATTCATACCTAAAAGAACAATATAGGTATTTGAAAAAACTACTCATAAAATAAGAGTATACCTTGAGACTTTATGTCTTGTCATGTTCTTAAGTGTTTGAATCCACTTTTATCATCCGTATAAAACGTATTCGTGACCGAGAGCTCTATAATTTACACAAAAAATGCGTGTGTTATAAAAAGTAAATCCTTGAATAATGAAAATTTGCACGCGGATATGAACAGTATAATATTATTAGAATTATATGAAGAATAGGGTTGTATAATTGTGCGAAATATTTTAAAACTTTACTATCAATATTGTTTTATTTATTTTTTAATAATTAATTTAACACAATTTATATAAATAAATAACATTCATTCTTTATTTATTAGACATCGTATTATTTACATCAAAAACAATGGATAAGGTTAGATTACATCATCAATATTATTATTATTTATTACACAGCTTGCAACAAATATAATTTTAGATGTTCTTTAAAAATGGTTCTTATCATATGTTAGAGTTTTAAAAATTATGAAAGCGATTGAAAATTCTCTTTTGGTTAAAAAAAAAAAATTGAAGAGATGTAGGTATTTAGAGCGTAGTAAATTACGCGCGTCAGTTTGATTGAATATTATAATGGGTAATATTATTCCAGTCGTCAAAATCCGACTTTAGTTGCCATAAAAAGAAATAGAAAAAAAAAACTTATACTATAAATACCTACCATCATCACGATGACTGTCATTTTCAAAAAACGTAATCTCATGAAGTATTATAAAATGGGTTTAACGAAAATAGGTTTTTTTTTTCTGTCCTCATTTCAATTGTGTCCACTATTCAGGGGTGTTAATTCATTTTTCGCCTGACTAGATACTTACAATAAAAAATAGAATAATGTACCTAATACACTTTTATAATACACACTCGAAACCGTGACATTCAGTGTCGGAAAAGTTCACAAAAACTTTTGTTTACATATATACAAACACACACAAACACAGGGTGTCTAACGCACAGTTGTGTGAGTATTTTTCTATAGTTGTCGGGGATAATGGATTTTCCGTGTCCAGCACTTTAAAAAATCAAATCATAATCCGACACCCTATACGACGACGCATTTATGTGTATAAAATGTGTGTCTATTATATTATATTATACATAGTGAGGTCTTTGTACATAGTTTCGTTAATGTATTCCGTACAGAAACCTTAATAATTTCATTTCGCAAAAACAATATAATATAGCAAACCTTAAAAACGTATTCGTTCGAAACTTTATAGTATGTATATAATGTATATAATATTATTATTATTATTTATTAAATCATAATGTTAGGTATTAAATTCGAACCAGCTGTACATTTTAATTTATAAAAACTGTGCGTACGAAATTGCAGAAAGTGGTTATAAATCGTGGCCGATTTGCGATTTTTATGGTTGATATTGATAGAAATTACTGTAATTATAATGATAATTACGAACAGAATGAAATATAAATCAACGTCCAACAGAGGCGAACAAAGACATTTTCTTTAAATTATTTAATGTAAATTAATGGACGCTCGGACGTCTGAATCAAACCACATCCATTGATTGAACGTATACGTATGATTGAACTGGACGATTATTATTACTTGAATGTCTCGGTGCCTTAATGAGTCCATGAATGTTTCAATATTCTATATTAGGGTGTTTAAGCGTCGTCATTACGCCACGGGGACTCTATTCCCGTTTAATACGACCGAGCCTTTTTTACACGCAAAGAGCGTATATGTATGTAATAAATGGAAATTGAAACGATATATTATTGCCATACTCGGAGTACGCAAAATGTTAACCGAATCGACCCCCTGATGATAAATGTCAATTTTGATTTATAATTTTTCACGTGGTCGTACCGCGTATATACTTAGGTATTACCTATTAAAACCAAAACGGAAATGGAAACATGACCAATGGAAACGATTGATCATACGTATAATATTATTATGCACCTAATATGAACTTTGATCAGACGTGTATACTATAAATATTGTAAACAGAGAATAAAAATAAAATCATTAAATAAATTTAACCTATCAAAGGAGTACCAGATATTTTTGAACTAAAAATTAATATTGTACCTGTGTTTGAGCGTAGGTTATACTACCGCAGTAAAAATTTAGTAATTTTAATCAAGTGTTTTAGATCTGTAAAGAGAAAAAAACTTATACGATGACAATGGTTTATAATAATACCCAAAGTTTAATCTACTTTATCAGGTTATCTTCAATGTCTCTTAATATCACTTGAAATGCATTAAACAAAATTTAATTTCACTTACACTTATTATAATATTTTATCTTACGCATTTTACACTTAAAATACAATTTTCTAGAGATTTTTTTTTTTGTATTTTTTAAGATACCTATTAAAATCCAGGCCATAGCTATTATAACATACCTATCGTGGAATGCTTATAATAATATTATTATTTACCTATGTATTTATAAAAGTGAGGTGTAATTATTATCACTTTACTAAAAGCGACAATAACATTAAAACTGTAGATCATATTTCAAATTAAAAATTATAGGTAGTACCTACTAACTACTCATCTATAATTATATAATAAATACATTATATCAAATACTAAAGAGCAATACAAAATTCTTCATATTATACCATAACACGTGCCGGATTAAAGGTATACATGATATACGTATATTATAATTATTATTATTACTTTAAATAGTGACTTTTGTATATACATACTTGCATTCAAGTGCAAAACTGTTATTGGCGTATTCGGTGATTATTTTCACTTAATTTGCATAAGAATTTCAATTTCGCATTATAATTGGCTTATGCCACCCGACAAACAATTTACTACGCCAAATTCTTAAATATAAAATAAAATAATATATCAATGATCGTTATTTTATGTTTGTAACGCACGCACCGCGTCTGTAATAAAACGGTGTACACGAAGCCAATACATTACTATGTCTTTTATTATATTGCATGATAGTGTCCTTTCAAAAATATTGCTATTAGCACGCTCGTCACGGGCACTGGGCGTATCCTATCTCGGAAAGCGTCGCACTGTAGTATCATAAGACACTATAAACACAATAATAAAAATGAAGAATAGTAGATAAATGATAAAATTCGAATGAATCCTTGTTCGGTGACGTGACTGTAGGACCCACGACGCGGGAGAGCTCGTAAAACCAGAGAACAAAGACCCAAAAAAACATTATTAATAATACGGTAGGTATTGTACTTTTCTTAAAATATTTTTATTATTGTGATTCACAGAAAATAATTTTTATTTAGAACATGTTTGAACATATTAGTATAACTTTGGGATACCTAGTACTTAAAAAAAATATAGTCTGTAAGCAACCTGTATCAGAGATTTTGAATTTCCATAACTCAATGATATTTTAGTAATCAACTCGTAAACACTTAGGAATTCGCAGCACAAATCGTACACAACTAGAAATTCTAAACCCATAATTTAATATTTTTATTTGTGGAGCCAGTCTCACGTATAACATATTATGCATTGTAGGTATAGTTGATATCAAAGTGCTAAACGCTGTTTGTATATTCAACCAGTTTGAACTTACTTTTTCAACAATCTATTATATAATATTATACAACGACTTTATACATTTTTCAACCCTAGTATTTTTAGATCGGAGCTTTTTTCCAATTCAAATGTATTGTGTCTATAATAATATGTTGATTTAGACAACATTATAGAAGTGATCGAAATAAGACCTTTGCTTAAAAGCTTTTATACTTTTCGAACTACTGGATAGAAATTCTTGACGTTACAATTTTAAAGAAAATCAGCTATATACTTTACGTATATAAATGAGAACACACGTTTTTAAACATTTACTAAAGTACCTAGTGTAATAGTATCTATAAGTTATTAAATTATCTCTCAGTATGTATCAAACAAATTGTCGTCGGTCGAGTTTCAGTTAGATTTTTTTCTTTTTTCATCTAATAATACATTTTTACATTCAACAATATTTTTCTGTAAAATTAACAATATATATTGTTTTATTATACGATATCGACTCGACGTGTGTATGATTTTTTGAACTTGGGCGATTACGTATAAAACGAGTATACAATATACAAAATACATGTTATATTATATGTATACATTATAATGTGTACCAGTTGCCAGTCGGTGATTGATCGTCGTACAAGTAATTCTGGCGTATGTAATGTTTATATATATTATTAAAAAAAAAAATTGTTCTCTTTTGCCAATACTCCGCGTTTGAGCATCGATCGTGCGACGGATCTATGAATGCTACACAACAGACATTATAATCATAATCGACGTCACGTGTAGTAAAGGGTTCATATGCGGCACTAGCGAGTTTACAAAGGATTAACAGGGACGTCGAAATCGCTCACCGAACAAAATGTTTTATCCACGTCCGCCCATTATAATATTATATTCGTCCACCCGACAGAAATCTGAAAAAGTACTCTGCAACCAACAGGCGCCGATGTGGGCTTCAAACTATATACATTATTATTATTAATATTGTTATTTATCATATACAACCAGCCAAACAGCTGGTACCGTGTGTATGGCGTACGATGAAAAATTCGCTGTGAGCTAATGCCGTGCGTGTGGACAAAGCCTTTGGGCGAATGACCTTTGTAGGATACTTCGGTGACGCATGTCGTCCTCCCGTTGGTGCTCCCGCAAAATCAAGCTTAGTGGTTTACGTATTAAACGTTTATTTTTATGACAACCCAAGTATGTTGCTGTCGCGGGACTCGAGAAATTCTAATTTATACATATAATCAGAAAAAAAAATGAACTATTTTCTATGGGCGTGCACGCGGAAGAAACAATAACGCGTCAGCTGAATATATTTTGGAATTCACTGGAAATTCGTACGTCGTACTGGATGTTATACAGTATTACAGAATTTCAAAGATTCGTTACTTGCCTAATACATTTATTACAATGTAATCGATACATTTTATGTCTAGTTTTGATCGCTATTGATGATTTTATTAGTTCGTTTCGATTTTATATTAAGTAAACAGATTTCAACGGTTTAGAATCTACTCTACGGTTTAGACTCGAGAAATACGACATGTCAAAAATAGCTTTTTCGACTATCCCGTTCAAACGGTATGCAATATTATGTTTTGAACGTATGGCCAAAAAAATAAGGTGGTCCTACCCGAATTCAATATTTTCAATTCGTCCAAACGTAGGTAACGCCCCCCTGCCACTTTACGTATGGGTACCAGCTGCATCGCACTGCGATCCTTATATTATTATTATACACCTAAATCATTTTCTCCTTATTGTATAAGGGCGTCCGATATAATACGGCGGGCGGCCTTAATAATATAATGTTATGTTATGCTATATTACAATGCGTCTATTATCATTTATCGGCTGTCCGCCAGCGATCTATAGCGTGGCTGCCGCTCCGGGTACCCACATTATACACACAGTGTATACCTACGAGTATTTTCACGCCACGATATTTTTGCAATAAACTCATATTGTATTGTTGAATACGTTTCTCGTCTCCCGGCGAAAAGGTTTCACGCACGCTGCTCCATATAACATTATCATAACACTGCTCGTACATACTATATATATATAGGTACACATACTGTACTCGCATCATGTCGTCATTGTCTCTAACACAACGTCGGGTCGGTGTATTATCGATACGACCGTCGTGCACAAATGCCGAACACAGTCGGATGCATTATGCGCCGTACATAATACACGGACGTAGGTATATTATAAGGATTCGACATGAAATGAGTATTCTCGACGCAGCAGAAAAGACTTATTCGAGTCGTTCATGGAACGAACGAATAATTTTATTGTATTTTTGACGGCGTTATTTTTGCACGTTTTCCGGTATCCATACACTTATTATAATATATTAAGACTTACAACAATGACGATGACTGTGACCTAAAATTTCAATATAGTATAGGTATAGCTGGACATTTTATCCAAACTACCTATATGCTTTTGAAATTAGCATTTTAGAATTCTTCGAGTTCTTGTTTACTGCCGGGTATATTTTACAGTTTTCTGTGCAACAATTGTCCGTTTTACCGTAACCACGGAGGGAAATTTTCCCTTCAATATTATTTGTTTAAAATAACGTTGATGAGTCCTACAGTTTAAGTATTGTACCTGTATACTATTGCTTAAATTAAAAATTGTCATGATTTAAAATCAGTAATAACAGTTTTAATATTAAAAATAGTATTATATTATATTACATTATATATTCAATAAACCAACCCTACCTAAACAATACGACTTTTTAGATACTCAATACATATAACACAAGTGTATAATACACAATAGGCACTATTATGTAAGTTCGTGTACTTTTATATACCTTGATAAATACAAGAACGCGAATAAAATAGTATGTTATAAATGTGTTAAGTATTATCATACGAGTAATTATAATCGATGATATTAGTATATTACTGTGCAACATTTATTTATACTAATCAAATCCGCAAAATGAAGCTGTCATCAAGAGAGGCCATCGTCTAAGTAATTTTGACTAAATCCGTTTTTTTTTTTTGTCATCATTTATATCATTGTTATACATCATGATATACACAAATGTTATATTATCATTATTTTTTTTTTTTGTTTCATCTTACAATCATATTTTAAGCTCATCATATTATCATATTACTTAGAAACATTTAAAAATGTTTTATACTCATCGTCTCAATGAATATAAAATGATTTTATTCATAATTAATTTTTTTACTTCATACTCTTGGCAGAATATGTCACTGTTCATTTTCTTTGAATACATATCGATCGATAAGCTGATAGTAAATTATTTACATGCATTGGAAATATAGATGAGCACAAAGTGCACCAAAATGCTGTTGGGAGTTATGGAGGGTTGCTACTCAGCTTTACTTATCTAAGCTTTAAATGTTCATAAACAATTCATTATTAGTTGAATGTTAAATACATTTGTTTAACAAGTACGTTACATATGCAACTAAATTTCAGAAACAAAATTATAAGAAAAAGAAGACTTAATACTACCTAGCTATAAGCATAAAATTATCATTGATGAGTGGCATCTTTGAATACTAGGAAATTATTGATCTCTTAACGACTGCAGGGTAAAATCTAAATAAAATATACTCAAAATATTTGTGAATACTACTTTTATGTTGTATATTATATAAACAACTTATTTATTTTTATAATATTATATATCTAACGGCTAACGCTTATATAATTCGTATCTGTAGTGGTTTTAAAAATTCTACGAGACTAAAACTATACATCATTGTTGGTTATTGAATATAATATATACATATATCATATTTTATTTGATGTGTATGCGTCGTTATATTTTTACGTTATTATGTTATAAATTTATATGTGAGCAACCCATACTGTTTTATTGTTATTATTTTTCTATTTACCACCGTTGGCAAAATGTATTATATTATTTTGCGCTTAAGTGCGCGTGTTATTCGTTACGGGGACGGAAAATAATTAAATTCGTCTTTAAGAGATGTTTTAATGGTTGACTTAACAGCCCCAAATCAAAAAATTTTTTGTAAAACTTGTTTGTATGATATGCTGTGTGCGTGTGTGTATTCTAAATCGAACAATTTGCGCATGTGATGTCATCGCATTTCGTTCAAAACCAACAGGTGTACATTTTTAATTATTTTATTAAAGCGCATCGTTAAGTAACATTATAGAGTTAATTGCATCAATTATTAAAAATGAAACTATAATTAGATACTAAATTAAAGTGTAGATAATCAGCGAATAACATTATGCGTTTGACATAGGTAGGTACTAGGTAGTTATGTACAGTAGTTGTATTTTATTTACGTGAATAAAAAGGAGACAACATTATTTTTCAAAAAATGTGATGTAGTAATTTGCCTGTTTTTCTTATATGTATGTATTTAGACTAATACATTATGAATTATTATACAATTGCTCATAATTATCTCAACTTGAGGCAATTATTTTGGTCTCATTAGATTTAATGGGGTAATTTATTATTTTCGAAACATATTTTATAAATAATAATAACTATAATATTATAACATGCGAGTATAATGATAATATGTTCAAATGTTTAAAAATGTATGACGTGAGTGTCATTCATTATAAACTTATATTGAGATGAATAATTTAAAAAAAAAATCGTTTTATTCTTTTAAAAAATGAAAAAAAAAAATGATACATTTTTAACGTTGTGGCGTTCTGTTGAACATTTATATTTTAATTTTTTACTTTTCTAACAGTTTTTTATTTCTTTTTATCGAATTTAAATTTTAAGCAATTAATGTATGCGTAATACATTACTTTTAGTCCTTAATTGAATTTGCCGCTGTAAGTTAAAATACACGGCACGGAGTCTCGAGTGTTTAAATTATTCCGCTGACATATTTAAGGGGAAAAGGTTGCCGCATCTATACGGAATAATGAAGAAAAAACAAATTAACAGCAGTTGTAGTACATCTACCTACTTTGTGTATAGGTATATATTATATTATGTACGGTTAGGTAATGTTAGACGTATTACAATTTAAAACTACTATTTATAATTTGCAAATACGGAAACACACGCCTTGTACTTTATAATAACGATCGTTAATAACATTTTATACGCGCGTGGCGTTAAGAATGAATACCAATATGTAATAGTATACCGGGCACACATATACACTCACATACACAACATAATACATAAAAATACAAGTCGTTAATAATATGCATGCCAAATTATGCGCAAAAATAATGTATATTGATTTCATTTCTAACATCATAAAATAATATATTATCTATATTTTATTACAATATTTTAAGTTCCAAGTATTCTCTTGTATAATGTGTATACCTATATAGATACCTCGGGGTATAATATAGGTTACGTTGTAAGGAAAATATATTCGTTGAATCGATCGTTCGTTTATTTTTTATAACATTATTAATTATTATGATTTATAATTGAAGTGATTCGCTCTCCGATCTATCAACTAACGATTACGTGTTTAGAATTGTCGTACGCTCGTGAAATAGATGTTATTATATAGATAATATAATATATTATATTAGATGTATTTTCGAAGTAATTCGTGTGTACTTGTTATTTTTAATTATTTATTTTTTTATATTTAAATTTACAAAAATACAGTTTTAATAATTTAAATTTAGAGTCTGGGCATTGAATATATTTTATACAATTGCTTTAATTACACACACTTTCAAATAACTAATTTAAATTGAGTTTTTTTTTACATTTTAAGGTAATTTTGATCTATTTCTCACTAATCAAGAGAAAATATAATATGGTTGTAGCAGTCTTACTATTACTACTGTTTTACATCATTTTTTTTTTCCATTATAAATCGTTATCGTCTATTAAAATATTTGACATGTTTGTTAATAAAGCTTAGTTAATTATAATAAGCATTGTAAACATAAATTAAAAAAGAAAACTGATAATTCAAACAACTTAAATTCTAAACAATGATTTCGAGGGATATTTTTGTTTTTAGGTTATAAATTAAGTTTTTCCATGAATCTACCTATATACATTTTCCATAGGTTTTCAGCGTATTTTAAGTACAGGATCTTGTTATGACACACAGTCACTGGATATTATAAATGCAATAATTTCACAATATTATGAAATACAAAGTATCTATACGCATTATAATAATTATTACTAGAAATGTCGTAGTAATGTTGTTAATGCTATATGATCACTTATGACCTATGGTTGTGTAATTATTACGGGAGCGAAGAGGAAAAAAATGCAAAGTCCTAAGACTCCCGAATCTCCGTACGTACTGCTACGTCACGTAATCCGGACTGGTGTGCACTATACTACGGTCCATTATGTATTACGCTCAGTGTCGGTTCACCGCCGCCCGTGACTGCACTTAGTTAGGTACAATAATATGTTACGTACACAAACGACGGCTGTACGCAGCAGTTTGCACGAAAACCCTATATACGGTCGACATGACATTGCGGAATCGGAAAATGTATTTAACATTATTACAACTGTCTGACGACGAAACGGGAGGGATCGTCGTCGTGATTTATACGCCGGCATATACGCGGTAAATCATAGCCGGTGCTCACGTTTATTACAATAATATATGTGCACGTCTAAAACCACGGGGAAAGACGAGAAATCGTCAAAAACAGAGCGCTGTGTTCACAACGGCCCAGACGGCTCCCATCGACAGACATTTATTATGATTTCGATTTTTTACCAGTCGTAGTTGTCGTGTGTACACGTAATATATAATCCCTATATAATATAATATACAGCGTAATTCGCTATATGTTTGTATTTGTCCAAATCCGCTCGCCCGCACGTACAATATACAACAATACATAATATATACTTATTCTCTACCAGCCACCTTCTCCCTTTAAAACGTTCGAATTGATGTAACTGTTTGAATACGCCTTAACGGCAATAATTGTTAATAATTCGACTTTTAAAATATTTACATACATATTAGATGTATTATAATATATAATAAGCTACATAGATTGTTTAAAACCTAGGCGTGATGAAAATATATTAAAACAAATATTATTATTCTTCTTACTTTTTCTTCGCGCTCAAGTAAACCGACAGCTTTGATGTATTAATTTATAGTACGCCATCATTTTCAAATAAAGTCGGTAGATGCAAATTTCTGTAAAATGACGTATGTGGTGTATTTTCTGCTCCTCGCATATTATATTATATATAGGTACGTAGCAGTTAAAATATTGCTTTTTCGTACCTGCGATATGGTCACACATTTGTTCCATAGTATCAATTAATATATTATTGTACCGTATATCAAACGACATATGCATCGTATGTACGCAACCCGTTTAATATTATATTAAGCTAATTAATTATGTTTCTTTCAATTCACTGTAATAGGCCCATCTGCTTTTTGCGCAGAACATAATACAATTATTATAACATAGCTCGAGAATATAATAAACTGTAGAATACTTTTATCACGGACGATGACGCAGAGTACCTAATATGAAATTTTCCGTACTATGTTTCCAATAACTATTACCGTCAAGGCATTTAACGTATATTTTCTTGACAGAAAGTATATACATCTACTCGTCATACGTATCTAATCAGAAAAATTTGTTTAGCGATTAACAATCAAATATACGTTCGACGTTCGACAGCAGTTGTGACTGTAATACGTATATATTCATATATAAGTGTACACATTAATTATTATAAAGCGAACTCTGAAAATAAATTGTTTATCGAATACATTACACGCCCATACATTGCTATAATAATATATATATTTTAATGCGGTTGTTAGACACAGTTAAGCGAAATAATTTTGCGTTTCGCATTAATTATAATATTACGAACAACGTTTATATACATATATTGTTGGACGTTGACTTTTAATATTAGGAAAAACACGATCGCAAATCAATATTATAACATGTAAATATTTAATTTATTATGCCGTTTAATAAGATATCGATCATATTTTATCTAAGACGGAATCCACTCAGAAACCCATTTGTACTCGCACATACTCACGTCCGAAACGTGTGCACTGTGCAGCTCGATAAAAGCGAAGTTTACTAGTTCCCACAACTATAATAATTGCTTATATACACTTATACATTATGTATATTTCATAATCACACTAATCACAGTGCCCACGTCGCTGATGGTAAATAGTAGTTCAGATGTATGTTGACGGGCGACCCTATTCGTTTAAACGAGATGTTTGATTAGTCGCTACGTGTTTCACATCACAACTTTCGGGATTCGTATGCGTATTCGCCGTTGTGCAGTACGCAACGGCACAATAATATTATATTATTGGTGCTGCACCATGTATAGCAGACTCCGAAGTACAACGTCTTCCTTGGATCCGATCGTTATTTCCTATATAACTACGTGATATACCAAATATTTTTAATCATAACGACGACTATATTCTACGAATCGTAAGACTTAATCACACGCGCGGTATGTGCTTGCAAAACGTATACACTGCGTACATTATCATCGCGGGATAAAAATCACAATCCCTTATTATTCGCTTTGACAAAAAAAAAAAAAAAAAAATATGCTATACACGCACGCGGTCCCGGCGAGCGCGGGAAATTTGTAAACTGCGCACACGATTTGTCCTCGTGCTAGTAATACAAATATAATAATAATATAATGATCACGAGCGTGCGTGTGTGTTACGACCCGCATACAACACAACGCGGGCAGATACCTACGTACACCTGATGCCCGGGCCACGCGTGTCATATTTTAGCCTTTGGGCGATGGAACAATACGTACAAGTTTTGTGAGTACCGAAAGGTAGGTACTACAACTGTCTATATAGTCACTATACAGAAACGCCCGACAACTATACAGTATCCAAACGCACTGCCAGGTGTCGGATACCATTGATACGGAAATCCATTCGAATTTTTCAAACGTTTGGCCTCGAATCGCGTATACCTACTCCGTTTTCGACAACCATGAATATCCATACGATTAGTTGAATACCAAACTAACGTTTTTTTTTCTCCTGAAAATCGACTCTGTCTCAAATACAAAAAGTGTTTCGTCCCACGCTTGTATTATAATAGCAGCAAACCCTTTGACCGTTTTTCAAATAGCCATATTCATAACCGTCGAATAGACGCCGTGATATTATCATTTTTATCGTCGATCGTAAAAGTAAAGTCGACATTAAGACGTTCCCACGAAAATCCTATTCAAATAATATGCAATGTTATTTCTAGACGAATATAACTCCAAAGCCTATAAGTGTCTGTTTGTTCTCAGACAGTTTACTATACTATAATAATATTTTAATACACAAATGTACAAAGCATAGTTGATATTTGTATAGTATACATACACATTATAGTGACTTAGGTCTGTGCATTAAATCAATACCGATACAGAATCGTAAAATCATTGTTGTATTGTTGTGCCAATGACACGAATATTGTCTTCGAAAATCACAATTAATTTGAAACGATCTCGCCTTTTGTCGCACTTTATGAGTTTTCTAAAAACTGTATTGTCACCTTTTCAGTATACAAATAGCCAATTATGAGTAAACGAGGTAAAGAAAAAGTTCAAAGACATACAAACATTTCCAAAACAGTGTGCCAGTGTTCCTGTTATAATAGTTGTTGATTATAATTTATATATATTTTTTTTTTGATATTTATATAAGTAATTAAGATACGATTTGCCCTTTTCGTTGTTAATTTTGACATAGCTTTATGATTTACATGCATAAAATGGACGCGATATAATTCTAACATCTAACAAATAATAATTTTAATTTATTGTTACCTTATGTATTACATAAAATTAATTATTATCTATTGCAATAGTTAGTGTTATTCGCAGTAAACAATCTTAACGCACCTTTAACACAGTGGATAAATAAATAAATTAATAAATTAATAAAATTAAAAAATTAATAAATTAATACCATATAACATTTAATATTGTGTAGAATAGTAACACTGGAGAGTTTTGAAACGTATTTATAACTTTGTACGTAATCGATTACTATATTTAACGAATACAATGTATAAACCATATATAAAAACTATAATTTAAAATTCATCGCCTTCTCAAAACTGAATATATATATATATAAAAAAAAAAATACAACAATAAATGTTTTTTTTTCCATTATTTCTAATAAAGTTAATATAATTTAAATTTAATATCATAATAATAAAATAAAATACAAGTTCAAAATATTTTGATTTTGGAGTGTTTACTATATCAAATTGATCATATACTTATTTTTTGCTGATAAACTAACAACAAAACATTTAATAATTGTTTTAACTGAAATATATATTCATATTTCCACTTTTACTTTATTAATATTTAATTAGTTATTTAATTTGTCCCAAGTTGTAAATTATTTAATTGTACTAAATATAATGAAATATATTTAAAAATAATAATAATAATTTATGATAAAAAAAAGTGTAGATACTAAACGAATTGAACAGTCAATTTCTACAAAAAATATATGAATTAATCGAAAAACTGGTAGCGATATTATTATAATTTTTGATATTTGTGTAATACACAGTTACTCCGTTTCACAGTGACGTGAAAAATTATTTTTGTTCTTTAACTTATTAAGTAAAACGACACATTCTATAGGTTCCTTTTTATATATTGTATTATTATCTGCTTTTAAGTAATAGTTTTTTTTTTTTTTTATTAATTTTCATAAAAACGTATAGGAATATACGCCGATACAACATCGTAGCACCGTTCTATAGAAACCTTTCTCTATCGTATAGAGTAATTACTATTTATAGTTTGTAAGCAACTTGAAAACATTGCAATACTCAGACAACTATTGTATTGTGCGTATTAACAACAACTTCTAAATTGAATGAGACAAACTGCACTTCGATGGCATTGTGTGTTAGCACAGCCATTGCAACAAGGGGCCTAATACGAATGTGGGAATGATGGTATATGAAAAGCGTTTGTTGAAAAAAATAAAATGATGGAAAGATAGGGAATGAAATTTAATGAATAAAAATGATTACCGACAAAAGTAACTTCAAGGAAAGAAAGGAACAAAACAATAATCTCAAAGTCTATTCGTATAAAGGGCTGCATCCGAGTTCCGTTCCATTTATAAAAATTGAATTTAAAGATTTATTAGTTCGGTCCCAGGTTTTTTTTAATGGATATACTAATTTTTTCAGTATCTTTTGTAAGTCTTTTTATAAAATACTATAGGTATATAAAATGTTCAACTTAATAACGTAGACAGACGACAATCAAATTGAATAACAATATAATATTATTATTTAGAAATAAAGATTACATATGATGTCAGTACGACTTTTAATATACATTTAATATTTACTGAATTTCGTATTATTATTACTATTATTATAATATATCTATAATTACGTTTAAGTTATGAAGATGTACAAATGTTATGAATACTTATATTTTAAGTGTGCATTTTATAACATCACTATATATACATATATATATTATTTATTAGTTTAATCAAACATTTTTTAACTGGGACAGAATAGATATAAAAAAAGGTTCTTGGGACGGAACTCGGATTCAGGCGTATAAAATATAATTAATATAGACGGTTTTTATAAATTTATTATTTCATGGATAACGGAAAGAAGTTCTACGTAATACCGCAATTAATTTATATCGATGTAAACGCATGAGTCATCCAAACATTTTGACCGTAATGCAATCGTATGGAGCACGTCTGACTCAACCTGTGGCCCGCTGACAGAAGCCGGTCAACAGAAGTATTCCAAACGTTCTAGGACCATTTAATAAAATTTAAAATGTCTACTTGTATCAATAAAAACGAAAATAATGATTTATGCAAAATATAGTTACAAAATATGTTTTATTTTTATGTAAAAAAGTATAGGTATTCGATTTTTGGATAGGTATTTAATAGAAATAAATTAGTGTATATTTCGGGTTTTTTTTATTTAAATAATATCATTCAGTATGACGGAATTCAGTATCAATTTTTATTTTTTTATTTTGAGATATTTTAATAATTAAAATGTAATTAATTATTTTTTCCAAATACGAAATACTAATTTGCAGTTTTATATGGCGAATATAAACTAACAACTAGTGTGGACATATTCAATAGGTAAATACTTTAAATACATAGGACAAGTGTCATAAATTCGATTAGTATAATTAATATTATTATATGATATAATATAATATCTATTGTATATTTTATCAAAATAAACCTGTATAACGGCCCACAGTATAAATTTCGAATGTGACCAATAAGTTGAAAAAGGTTGGGCACGGATGGTCTGTGTAAATGTAGATATGATTTGTTTCCTAATATAATTAATACTATCCACGTCATACTTACGTCATTTTCTTTCTATATATATCATTATATCGACTGACTAAAGATACTATTTACCCTCATAATTATTTAATTTATATTATTATGTTATTCCGGTTTTTGTATTCAGAATATCATTTACGTATACATACGAATTTCGTTATATGTTTAAGAATTCATGTGTGTTTATTCTGAAAGATACTATTCCAACCAACTGAAGAATTAAAGTATGGTAATTCTATTAAGAAAGACATTTAATATTCTGAAAGATTGCATGAAGCTATGATTGTATATGTTATATTTTGATAATTAGATTAAATATTGTAGATTTAATAATTATACACCAAACTGCTAAAAGCGTTTTTCATATTCTATTATATTTTTAAGCGAGTGAAAAACTTTAGACCAAAGTTTGCTTTAAATTAAAGAAAATTAAATTTTGCAACTGTACGAGCACGAAGGAAATAAATAAGGATCTTGAACATTTCCTTTTTTAATTATAAATGTATACATATATATAAAAAAAATTGTCAACGTCACTAAAAATGTTTAGTTTGCATTTTAATGTAAAACAGAGTAAATATTTAAACAAACGAACAATATATTGTTTAAAGAAAAACAAAAATTACTATACCAATAATAAAATAAATGTTGATTATTGTCCACTTATAATAATAATAATAACAATAATTATAATAATACTTGAGTATTTATATCATTGATACAAAATTAATTAATATTTTTATTTTATATTAAATATTAAATTATTTGTTATATGCATATATATTATTATTAAATTATATTTATTATTAACAATAAAGGCAAAAACAAGGTTCAAAATGATAAAATGTGATAGTTAAAATATATGTTATAGTATTGGAAGAATGATGTTAAAAAACTCTTATACTAATTCTCATACACTTTAAGTAGTCTAAAACATAGTTCAACATACTTAAAAGATTTCGTTCGAATAAGAATATTAAGAATCACATAATTACTAACAATTACGAGGTGTTTAGTGATCTCAATATCACATTTTAAATAACTTGTTTTATACGTAAATATACAAATAAAAGATGAAAAAATATATATATAAATAAAAAATGAAAAAAAATATGTATAAATTATTGGTCAATAAAAAATGTATGCTAAGCTTCATTTATATTCATATAAAATAACTTAAGCTTCTGAAATATTTCTGAATCTATGTAATAATATACTTTTATAGTTTCGTAATTCACCAAAATATTATAAACATTTCGGACGGCGTGTAGTATAGGCAATTTAGATGCATTCGTGTGTGCAATGCAATTTGTATGTATCATAACAACAACTTTGGCTTGAGAAAGCGTCATAATGAGATTTAAAATTATCTTATCTTATATTATTTTATGTGTTTAACTAGATTTCATGTTATATAATACACATTATTATGGAACACTAATTTTTACTCATCACCGAAATTTCAGTGAAGCGTAATAATAATTAATATAAATTCGTAACTTTAGTTTTAGTTGGGTTAGGTTAGGTTAGTAAAAATAACGAATATATTTTAAATATTATAATCTAATAAACAATATAATATAATAATTATACAAGTAAATCACTTAAAAAACTTTATAATTATCCTAAAAAGTCGTACTAACACTGAATATTATTGTATAGTAATATCAATTTAAATATATTTTTGCAAGTTTTCACAGTTTATATTATAAGAGCAAAACATCAAAAATTGTGTAATTTACTTATGAAAATTGTTTTTTTTTATTTATTTTCCTGTTGAAAGATTTACTTAAAATACTTTTATAGCTTAACATTATTTTTTTTGCAAAATATAAATTTTTTTTTAACACCCTTTTATTGTTTTTATTGTGTATTGAATGTATTTTTATATTTTCTAAAGTTTTAGTGAATAAATATGGGAATATACATACTTATATTTGTATTATGTTAATCTATAAAACTGTTATTATTGCATAAAGTCTAATATTATGTATTTATTATGGAAAGAAAATATTCTTGTAATTATATAAAATATTAAAGATATAGGTACCTACTGTAATATTAATATTATAATTTAAAATATGTGTCATTTTTCTCATCGGTAAATAGATCCAAAATTTAAAGTTATTTAATTTTATAACCTAATTAAATTTTAATTTTATAATGTATTTTATACGAATAAAATATTAACTAGAGTCAAACGAACTGGCGGTTAGTGACTCCTCCCACCACGAGGTGTACAACACCTGTTACCACTCATTTATTTGGCGCATTATTTAATAATAGCTGAGAATACATAACGAATTTGCCCCGTTTTCTATAAGTATCACCTAGCACAGGGACGGCAAATAGGATTTTTACAACGTGCAAATTTATGAAATAATTAAAAAAAATTTTTAGCCGTGCTATAATTATTTTTAATTTTTTTTTTTATTTTTTACATGAAAATATAAAAGAAAAGTTAATGATTATAATATAGTCGTTGTGAAATATATATAATTGATATGTGCAATTGATTATTCAATTTATTTTATGTTACTTAAATCTATAAATATATATGGATAAATAAAAGTTTTTCGAGTGCCATCGAAAATCTCACGCGTGCCACTTATTTGCCATCCCTGACCTAGCACGTTTAATACTATCAGCTTTGAAGACTAAAAAAAAGAAATTATTAAAAACGTTCACACCTATCTGAGTGTGAACGTTACCTAAAATATAATTTTATGACTGTTCAGTGATATTAGGGGGCAGAGTTACCAACCGCCAGTACGTTTGAAGCGGTCTTTATCATAACATTTTAATGCTATTTCACTTTTACAGCCAATGATATTTTAGTATTATTTTTAGAACGTATTTCTATTGGTCCTACAGCCACGCCCATAAAATGGAAGTCTGATTCTGTATGTATGTTCTGTATACACATGGCATTAACAATTAGAGCAAATAATATAACCTAACTGATCAATTATATTTATTATTATCGATGAAATGCATAAGTATTTTAAAATTAACATTCCTGAATCATATGATTGGTATAATTATTTTAAACTTAAATATTTATAAGAATTAGTTTTCTTTTCTTTTTTTTTATAGAAAGGATTTATAATTTTCATAGGTTATATATTCATGAATTATAACGTGTTTTTCTAAAATTATTTTGTTTTTTATAGCTTATAATAATTAATAATAAATATCTAACTAACCATAAATAAAATAACTCATAGATCAAACGAAAGACTATTATTAATACAAGTATTATGAACAACTTTAAAAGTTTAAACATTAAATATTTTTTGGACAAAATATACGTTAAGTGCGTTTACATTATGTTAAGAAAAATAATAGAATAAATTAAGTATCAAAATCCAAAACATATAACTGTAAAAATAAAAGATAATACAAATTATTTTTTGTCATTAGATTACTTGGATAGTATATAATATGGACAACTGAATCGGATGTAACATCCATTGCAGCAGACGGTAGTGCCGTTAACAATTTAGCAGTGAACATAAACAATTATATTAGAGTGGGCGTGTATAGAAACACTATAAATATATTTCATAAAATATGCTTTGTTATGGTTGGCTGTTTTTTTTGAAAAAAAAAAATAATAACAATAAAGTTAATCAATAGTTGACGTTTGCTATTAATTATTTTTAACGATAATTTAACGAAAATAATTATTAACATATTGTGAATATTGAAGTGAAATATCAGATATTATATAGGTAGTAGGTATTATGAAAATAAGTTCATAAAATAATTCAAAATGAGAAACGTATATAAAAACAATTTTTATGCACGTATTTAACATTGAGTGTTCAATATTCCTAAAGGCACGAATTGTATTATTAAAATAATTGTTATTAGAATTTAATGTACCAACGTAATAAGAATATTTTCGTCTAAGAATTTCATATAGGTATGTATAATTTTGTACTTTTTTTTCAACTAACAATAAAATGTATCCATTATAATATTGATGTTTGCCTGAAATATCCAAAACCATTGTTCTTAAAATAACAATTGTCCTAATAAAAGAAACTTTTCAGTATTTATTTTAATCAAAATATTATTTCTAAATTTTTTGACATAATATTTCAAAGTGATAGTATACTGTACTGTAAAAAAGTATTATATGTGTTAATAATCTAGAAGTTAGAGTGATAATAAAATTCTATTGCCAAGTGTATTGCAAAAATTGACTAAAACTACTTATACCTGTAGTTTATGAAATTTAATAAATTGTATTTAATCGTATGCTGGAAAAATCGTGTTTAAGGAATCAGTACAGTTTATTAAATGTTTTATGATTGGGATTTTTCATCCAACTCAGAATACCTATTCATTTTTTTTTTTTTTTTAATTTAAAAATTATTTTCATTAAATATTAATTAATTGTTATGTAGAATAGGTATTATACATATATAAATTACTATGTTTACGTGTATTTATAATTTGAACATTTTCGAGGTATAATTATAAGTTGTATGCATTATTTTATCGTAATTAAAAGTATACAATTATTTTTTTTTGTCTTATAATTGTTTTAAAGTTTTCAATATAAAAACAATACATAAGTTTGTACATACTTATATATAATATATATATTATAGCCAATTAACAGTGTGTATAAATTAATCGGGGTATTGCAAATATAAGATTAAAATAATCAATTTGTAAGTATCATTGTTTCTTATTATTTGATAGTTATTAATATAATCTAATTCTATAAAGGTTAATTAGGTTAGGTCATATATAAGGTAAACTGTTTGATAATGGATGATTTTATAGTTTATAAAGACATGAAGAAAAATAATTGTTTCTTATTAGGTAGTGAATTATAGTGATTCTGTCGATTACACTTATACCTATTTTATTTTTATTGACTATATTGTTTGTTTAATTTTGTAATTGCAAAATAGTTTGTTACTTAGGCAATAAATTGATACTTGTAATAGTTATGCAACAGTCTTAGGCTCATTCTTAAAAAAGAAAAAAAATGAAATAATTTGTTTTATTAAAATGATACGCAGGTAATAACAACTAATTTATTTGGTATTTTTTTTTTTTTTTTTTAGAATTTATAAATCCGGGGGACTTATAAGTATTTACGACTAATATTTTATATTATATAGAAGTTTTGATTATTGCATATTGGTTAAAAGTAATGATAAAGTATGATATTGTTTAAATATTATTTTCAAAACAGATTCAATTTTTCCACAGTCGTTTTCTATTTAAATTTATATATTCATAAAAATATCTTTATTTAATTGCTAGTGACCTTACTTTTTTAATTTTATTTGTTATAATATATACGAGTATATTGTTCCGGCATTGATTAAATTTATTTTTTAAAATATTTATTAATATTGTAAAGTAATGATATGGATGATTTGGTAGACGAAATTATGAGCTCGCAAATCGCCGACAGCAAACTTTTCTAACCGTCATTGTTTGGCACCTACATCGAATTCAACGTCTTTGTGATTTACGAAATGTTAGAAATGTGAATGTGGCCTTCAACTGTGATTTTGAACTAGTCACCTGCAACACATGGCATCAGAAGCACAGAGTACAATATTATATTATCATTATCTACTATTCGGAAATCGAACCCTACAGCTTTTTAAAACGGCTTTAACTTATTGTGCGGGGGTGGTGGCAGACGGATGTATCGTGTGTGTCTAATAACAATATCGCGCTATTAAGACGGGTGGGCTATATGTGGGGGAAAATCGGTGATTAGCATATTATTATAATGTGCATGTGTATGCGGGTTAACTCGTATATAATGGTTGTCGGCAGTTTTGCGATGCATATCGCGTATTCGTATATTCATATTGTGTATAAATATATTTATATATAATGGCTGTTTCTTTTCACATTTGACAACCTATCGATTACACAGTGTGGTGTATAAGTTCCGACGTTAAACGCACTTTTCTCTGCGTACCACCACCACATGTCCTTCGTCAAACTCGAATAACCAACCACCCTCGGCCAACGCCAACGCAACTCACACAGACACACACGACCTGTAATAGGGCGGTACCCTGAGCGGCGATACACCTAACAGGCGAGGTTCTTGTCTAAAAGCATTTCATTATTGCACATACATCGCACACATTTATCATTATTATTCTATAAATATATGTACATTATTATTGTACATCATATAGACTCGGGTATAGGTCTCGACAACTATAAGGCTTACGCGCACCACAAAAACACTATATTATACGATGGTGGGCACCTTCCACTATTTTCTTATCTCGTCACTTCACATTATATTTTGACGTGCGAGCGTTACAGCGAGACATATTATACTATTATATTATACTGACCTCGTGCACACGCCTTCACGCGGGTACAAAAATAAAATTCTTTCCAATCGTTCCTCCGATCGTATATTATGTTATATTATGTTATATATTGCTTTAGGTACTGTAGCGGCGCCGACGACGTGGCATTTTTCGCCGTCACATTTTAAAGTCCATTGTGCGCAGTACCTACAACATAATATTATATACCTATCTACTACCTATATCAAACAGGCGAGGCGTGGCGTTTCCAATTTTCAAGATTGCGATTGATGACGTGCATATTTTTTTTTATCATGAAATTTGTTCAAAACCGATCGACTGATACGATATGTTTCGAGTAAAATAAACGCTCCTCGCAATAATTAAATCGTATTACTTTTACAATACGCATCACGACCACGTTCTGTTTCGCGTGTTTTTTTTTTAGTCTTACAGAATAGATTCCTCTTTTTTTATGACGCACACGAAATGTTGTGTTTTGTTTATTATAATTAACTGGTTTCGTGTAATAGTATAAATAAAAACACAGTTGATAAGTATATATTATATAATATAGACTGTGCAGGTGCTAGCTGTAGAGCACAGTAATATTTTATTCTCATTACGATAGTATATTACTCCTATTATACTATGCGTCCTGTATTATATTAAATGTATCTGATTATAAAACACATTTTAATCGGAATCTAATTTATAAAGGCTGACTAAATAAATGTACCTACTCCCTGTAGTGTAACGCGTGAAATGAATACAGTTTTTAAATCCTTTAATATCTTTAAACAATTAATAAACTAGGTATGATATAATTAAATATTATTCTATGAATTGTTAAAAAAAATTTGTGTAATTGAGTTTATTGTTATAATACTTTTACGTCCTCTGAAAAATTATAAATCTGTAGAAATCAAATTATCTGCGTGTGTAAGGTCAAGTTAAGCCATTATTATAATAATAACATACACAACAAAATCCTGACTTTTTGTTTGTCAATATTATATTAAATATGTATTTATATCTATTGTAAAAATAAAATTTTTTTCTAACTTTCAGAATATCTATGTTAATATAACACGGCTCAAGGTTACTATAATGTTTGAATTAAACATGACTGTTATTTATATATATATATTATAAAATGTATATTATTATTACGTACGCCGTGTTTGTAATGTTAATCAAAAATATCAAGAAAACTGCAAAAGGCTCAGACATATATTTTATACTTATAGCGCATAAACTCCATAATAATAATATTATCTTTACTGTATTTTTAATGAGTATTATATTATTTAAGACACGTGTTAGTTTTAATTCGAAGCAGATGTTCTGGAATTGCGTATTGTTTTAAAATGAAAAAAAAACTTAAACAATGGTACTTAAAGGAAATCCATTACCCATTGTATATATTACATTTTATTGTCTTTTTTTTTTTTAATGTGAATTCAAAATAATACGTTTAAAATGTTTTCAAGTATAAATAGGCATACCCGTCTAAACGAAAAGTCAACTGAATAATAATTATTTTCATCGTAAATCGTATACTTACGGTTTAACGATATTGTTGTACAGGAATTCTGTGAAAATGCGTACTTATACCTATAAAAAATAAGTAAATATATACTGCAGACGTCCTACTGTGGTATGGGCCCAACCCCGAGCGCATAATATTATATAACATAAGTCATAATTCATGATACATAAGACATTTTAATAATTATGACTTTCCAGTGAATGCTATTTTTTCTGGCATATAATGTCAGAACAACATTTCTGATACCAGAAATCATAATCCGTTTGACCTCAATTGGATTCCAAATGAATACTGGCGAATTAAACATATAATTTTCTTTTTATGTATATACAAATCATTGAAAAATACGTAGATTGTTATGTCGAATTCATCGATAAGGATTTTAAATTTTATCGACGCAAATTTGAACTCTAAGGTAGTTTTAAGACGAATAAAAACATTTTCAACACCGAACTGAGAAAGTTTTTGAAAAGATTTTTGTTATTGTTTTTTTTTTTTAATCCGATAAGATAAAATAAATCGTTAAATAAATTACTTTTGTTTATTATACATTTGAAGCGATTTATTATTTATTTTATAATGCCCTATATAATTATACAGCTAGAATGATATTGAACTAGAGAGTAATTATAGTGTATACTGTATACAGTATATAATGATGTTTTTCTTTAGCAGTGTTGCACGAAAAAATGTGATATTAGATTTTTTCAGCACGACGGGTGGGATTTGTAGGTGTGTAGGTATATAGTCGCTCATAGGAATATTAAAATATAATATACCTTATATATATTTTATTAATCGAATTACACGCTGAAACGTCCACAGTTATCACGGTCGCTGGTTATACGTACAATTATATAATACGACCGGTCGCCGAATTCGACTCGGACGGAGAGCAACGCGTGGCAGGCTCAGTATTAGAGTAGTCGGATGGTTTAGCTACCTGTATAGTGTATATATATTATATATATATATTATTATTATTATTATTATTATGTAAAAGTTGTACCTACAGTCTTAGTGTAATTGCCGTCATCTTTGTTGTTGTTAATATTCGATTTTAACTCGGTGAAATGACCAGCGCAAAAGCGTCGTCGGTACGGACCGCAATCGTCTTTATACTGGTTTATAGCAGTATAAGCTTAGTTTATAGTATAATATTATTATACACCTGCAACCTGCGTGTAGAGGCTCGTTTTGTTTCGTTTGCACCGATTTAAAATTACTCGTCCAGTACGTCGGCCAGATCTATCGGTAAACGAACAATTTACGATTTCACGCGCGACATCGTCACCGAACCGCCCCGTTCCCACGACGATGACGATGATATTTTTAATAGTGTTGTGACCAAATAATAATTTAAATTTAACACTCGCCGGTCGTTACAATAACCTGTGTAATTATTTGTCATCTATAAAACAATGTATATTATATAATATAAAGAGTAGTACCGAGTTATAGTGAGCTCACGTTTGAAATTCAACCAACGCAGTATTATAATACATCTAACGAGTTGAAGTCATTAGATTCGAAATTATTGTGTTTCTGTATATAAAACACATATGTTATGCATATTATTTATGAAGAACTGTGCAGGTTATAATACGTGTATTGCATCTGTCCGACAGTTACTAAATATGTTTTCCCTTACGCCAATATGTTTTGATATTCAATATGATGTAGGCACTATGCATTATTTTAAGTTTTAACATTATTAATAATTCGTCAGTTAAAAAAAAAAAATGTATTTTAAATTGTATTATTCTTGTTTTTTAATGACTCATGACTAATCATCCATTATCTATCCACATAAGCTTGAAACTTAAACAGCTATGATTCAAGGATGTTTTCTAGTTTCAACAATTATTGTTTTGACTTAAAATATGAACTTATATTGTTGACAAAAATAAATAATAATTCTTCGATTTATCCAGTCTTGATATCGTGTTAGTCGGAATATTTATAATAGATATCAATAGCTGACACTTGGACAGGTAACCCGGGGGCCTTGACTTACCACGTAATTTTTCATACGATTATTCGGGTCGTGGGTTACAACAATCTTAATTATTAAGCGTTGCAACAGTGAACAATAACAAGTGTGTTTTGACGTATATAAATTGATAACTATAATAGCTATGTAGACTAGTGACGATTTTACTTATATAATATTTATCAATATAAATATATTTATTTTTTCGATGTCGTAGAGTATGATACGAGTTAAATCATTTTAATTTAAACTTTTATCTGAGTATACCTACAATTTTAAATTAAGGTAGGTAAATAAAATACAAAATAATTCAGTATTAGAACATTAACATGCATTGAAGTTATGTTTTTAAATTATATAACGATAGACTTTTCTATTTTATTTTTCATTTAAGAATGATATTATTCCATCTCATATCACATGCAATCATCATTAATTGCTTTCATTAATTATGTAGGTATTCACATCATTTGAGATCCACGTGATAGTAATATTAACAGTATTAATTAAACGAGAGTAAAAAAAAATATATATATATAATAACAATGAAGTTTTCTGGCATGAATTTTCCTAACGAATAGGTAGGTGCTATTACTCTAATGACGTTTAAATTAATGTTAACACTATGCGATGTCCATATTACCGGAATGGTTAGTTATTCATTCTTCACTAAATTGGGGAACGAATTATTAAGGAGTATACAGTGTGAGCAAAATGTATAAAACTCGCAATCTGGTTTGTATAATATTACATAGAATAATTATAATAAACAAAAAAAAAAGGCTGACGTATAATAAAATTAAAACTAAAACAGAACAAAGAACGAACGTATTTAATTGTTATTGTTGTTGTTATTATTTTTTTTATCTTAAATTAAATCTCACCTCCAAAATATTAATAACGAATTTCGAATGTACCGGAACAAAATCACAGAATTAACTTATTTTTATCAATGACATTAAATAATATAATATCATTTTTTACATTTTGGCTTAACCTTTCTGGTAGAAAAAAAAATGCATTACGTATGTAGTACTATGCAGTATATTATGTACTATGGATATTAATTACAATTAGGAAAGAATTTCACATCAATTAAAATAAACGTAGTTACTATAATAGGTAGGTTATATCGAAGAAACAAATATTGATATTACCTTCATTTTTATATTTTTAATTGTCTGTTATACCATTGAAATGTATTAATTAGGTTTCCTTTAATTGCGTAATTTGTTATACCGAGCGCAGTCGCGTATTAATCGTCAAACTAAATGATATATATAATAATATAGTATCTAACAATTATAGATGCATATTATATTTTTTAATGTTATTGCTTTTTTTTTTTGTTGTTGAATTAAGGTCAACAACACAAATAATTATAATATAATGGGTTATCTACTTTTTACGGGCGATATGAATAACTTAACAAAAAAACTATATTTAATGTCGATTTCACGAAAAAAAAAAAAACAGTAAAATACAGAAATCAGTAATCGATTAAACGTTGACAGTGCAATCGATCGTTTGTTCGGTTGGTCGTCCGCCGTAACATAGCGATATGCTATGTCTATCTATGAAGTCTATCGATTTAGGTAAAGGTTATAAACTTATAAATATTATAATAATAACATTTGAGCGGGCATAACGTTACTTTGGATAATGCGCACAGACCGTTTAAATACCACCGTAATAATTCGATAACAATCGAATTCCCGTGATAATATTATTATGGTGATTTCGCCATCTGCCACATTTCGTTCGTTCATTTATACAATTATTATATCGTGCTAAACTTATAATAATAATTATGTCGTCAGAATAATCATACCCATAACTGTATGTGCGTACAATATATATAATATATATATAT